>PPHD01006007.1:0-10112 GCA_002909625.1 Bambusicola thoracicus | reverse complement strand
TTTACTACCCTGGTCCCCACCTAGAGGTTTATGGATGCAGGGCTCAGGGCCGAGAGAAATAAGGATATTTGACAGCACTTTCCATTGTGATAATCACAACTGGTGAGTTTTTGCAAGAAAAAGAGTATCATAGTCTTAGACATCCTGCTTAAAATCCAGTTTTATTAATTACATCCTATCATCAGTAACATAATTATTTTGTAACAAATTGAATTTTATGTTGTCAGTTTCTAGTATCCAAAATATACAGACTGTAATATAACTTATCCCAGCAGTGGTAACCCTTTCAAGGCTTTTGCTTAGTCTGTGACAGTGACATTGTTAATCCAGGCTGGATAAGATACCATTTATACTACTTTGCTGCTCTCCTTTTATATTCCTTAAGATTTTACTGAAACATAACAGAAATCACCTGTGTTTGAAGATTGGATGAAACAGATCTTCAGAGAGACTTGCCATGCTGAATTATTTAAAACCCACGTAGTAACACAAAGAGAATTTAACAAAATTATAGACACAATAGACAAATAAATCATGCCTTCAGTGCATGGTGATGGGATGTTTTATTTATACTACCCTCCTTCTAACTGTGGGTCCTTGCTTTGAGGTTAGAAATCCAAAATCAGGGTAATAATCTATCTACTCTGATTACACAATGTGAATCAAGCTTTCTTCCATAGGAGTATGCCAGAGGGAACCCAGTGGCACAGATCAGGCATAATGGCTTCATCAAGCCAGTTGTGTGTCTGATAGCACCAGTTATAGACGTTAACATTCTAGTAATGATCCAGCATGATCTTTGCAATTCCAGTAATACCTTTTCAAAACCAGCACATGGATAAAATAAGTGAACTGTTCTTTCCTATGTCCTTCTGTCTGAAAAAAATGTTTTGTACCACTTTTTACACAGCTGTAGGAAAATGGTAGTGTACTAACACATTCCTTAGCACTGACATCACCATCCTCCTACTGCACTTCATTACTGAAAAGTCTATCCTAAACTTCAAGTGCATTCCTGGAAACGATGCAGATATCTAAGAGGTTATCATTATTCTTTTGTTATGTTCCCTTATTTGAAGAAAATTTCTGAAGGGAGGTAGGATTAAGTGTAGAATAGAAGTTCAGATAAAACTGGAGTTCCTGAGGAAAACACTTCAGGAATCCAAAAAGGAGAATTCCTTATCATGAGGCTTATGGTATATTAGTTTTTTAAGATCTAAGATAATAATCTGAACAAGTCCTAACTAAGTTGTCATCACTTTTGTAAACTTTACATATTACAGAGTCCAGTAAAATACACATTATAACATTTTATTCACCTAATAGGTGAGATGCTTAAGTTTTTAACCTGATGATAAACTCCGTAAATAGACTCAGCAATAGCAACAACATCAGTGTAGCTAATAATAAAAAGTAGCAAGGCTCTGCAAAATCTGGAGGGAGGTTCAGTGAAATGCAGAACTAACCATAGAATCATAGAATTCTTAGAGTTGAAAGGGGCATCTGAAGCGATCTAGTGCAACTCCCCTGCATTGAATAGGGACACCACAGCTAGATCAGATGCTCAGGACCTTATCCAGCCTTGACTTGATAGTTTCCAGGGATGGGGCATCAACCACATCTCTGGACAACCCGTTCCGGTGCCTAACCACCCTCACTGTAAAAGATTTTTCCCTTGTATCTAATGTAAATCTACTTTCTTTGAGCTTGAAAACAGTTTCCCTTGTTCTGTCACCACAGACCCTGCTAAAGAGTCTGTCCCCTTCTTTCCTGTAGTTCCCCTTTAGACACTGAAAGGCCACTATCAGGTCACCTCATAACCTTCTCTTCCCCAGGCTGAAGAGCCCCAGCTCTCTCAGCCTGCAGAAAGCCAAGCTTCAGTTATGAATAAGCTTTCACCTCAGATACCTGTTGAAAACATACTTATATCTATATGAGAATTGTGCTCTGCCAATGCCTAATTTGGTAATATCATAATGTGATGTACTGCTAATGTCAGGTTGATCAGAGAAAGTATGTAGAAGGCAAATAAAAAGAGGTGTTTGGATCTTCAATATCACCTGCATAATCAGAACTATCTGAAAATCTCACAAGAGAGTGTCCAGATCATGAAAACTGAACTTCTCACTCTGTGTTTTAGGATTTGATTTCCTGTCATGGTTAGTAAAAACTGACAGAGAAAGTCAGTAGATACTCTCAATGAATTTCTCACCCTTTCTTCAGAGTCTGAAAAAAAGGTTTGTGTATCTATCAGCTTCTGTCTTTAAGTTCAATGGTCATAGGAAACAAATATCAGAAATAAATTAACTTGTAAGACACTGGGGTTTATGTCACTAAAAGACACAATCAGTTCAAAGCTGGACATTTTCACTGTTGTGGTTTTTTTCCAACCTTCCAGTCCTCTCACCCCATAAAAGATGTTAATGGAGACCCTTGTTCTGACTAAACATTAAGGAAAGAAAAGTCTCTTTCACTTACATGTGCAAATCTTCATCTCCATCTGTTTCTTATTTTATGTTTCAGACCCATCTGTCTTCTTTACGATCTAGATGCTCTTTCTCACAGTACTATGAATGTAGTAACTATGTTCATTTTTAAAATCATCTTGGAAATGTTTTTCCTTGAGTTGCTTATTTTTTTTATCTTTTCATCTATTTCTGTTATCTTTAAAACTTTTGAAGTCATAGTCCCTTTTAGAAACATCAGAACAGGAGTGAAATTTAGGTTAGTCAGTGTCCAGTACTCACTTTTCTAGGGATTCATATAGCCATTAGAAATCTGTCCAATAAACAAAATTCCTGAGATGACAGAATAAAAAGTCTCTGTAATAGAGAGTGAAACTAAACCAAAGGTGGAGCAACACTGATCTAGTATTTCTCTATTAGGTAAAAACTGGGATTTTGTTATGAGCCAGATTAGGAAAAGATTTAGCTGCCAAAGCAAAATCTGAACTGGAAATTTTGCACAGTTTAGGGCTGTAGTTCAAGCAGCTAACAGTCTAGACATGGAAGGAAAATTTAGAGATTTGGTATTAAGTGGAAGGATTTCAAAAACAATAAATTGGCTGGATATAATTGCAATAGCACTGTGATACATTTCCATGCTCTGACTCAGGAGGAGAGTAAAATCTAATCACAGAAAACATTTTGCTTAACCCTATGGAATTATGAAATTGACAGGATATCTTGAGTTTCCCATTTTTCCCATCACTCAAATATCAAATGTAGTTTTCATTTTTTATGGATTTTCTGCCTTTTTTTCCCCCTCTTGACTCACACCCATATCTTTTACCAGTGCCCCTCATTTGCAGAAGATGTAGAGAGCATTTCAAACAATGAAACAGAGTGAACATTCTTTTTATAGAATATTACAGATTAGAGGCAAAAGTGCCACATCTACCTTAATGAGTCTATGACTCTCTGCTGGTACAGCAGAATGCAACATGAAGGACCCAGGAAAATACATAGGTCTCCCTGGAAGTAATGTCTCCTATTTATTTCCACGGAAACTACAACAGATACAAAAAAAATCAAGAATATTATTTGTTAAAGCAAATTCTCAGCTACAAAACGCTATTTTTCAATAAGTCACCACCACTATTTATGTATTTTTTGACAGCAATAAACAAGAGTCTGCATGCCATGTTCATAAAAATCTACACTAGCAGAGTCATATAATAATAGAATCATTAAGGTAGATGTTGCACTTGGGAACATAGTTTAGTGGGCATGGTGGTGATGTGTCAACAGTTGGACTAGGTGATCTTAGTGGTATTTTCCAACCTTAAGAATTCTATGATTCTATGAAGATGCAAGATTTAAATATATCTATACAACTAACCTGCAGAATCAAGGACAAACTACTCATTCTGCAAGATTTAAGTTTTCAAGCAAAACCATTCTGTTTCTGTCATTTTCCTGTGTGTTACTGTTCTCGGTTTCTGAAATAAAATTTAAATTATTTGTGTTGATGAAGATATGTTGGCTTCTTTAGCCTCCTTTTTTAGCTCAGACTTGGAGAAACCTCTTCAAGGAAACAACATTCCAAGTAGACTTTGTTCTAGCTATATGTAAGTAGTTGCTAAGAATACAGATGAAAGTTCATTGGTCTAATCTGCTAAAAGTGATTCTACTGTAGTACAACATGATCAATTTTGTAATGGAACCATATTATTTTACCATGTGTGAACAGCCACGGAAAACCAGAGTTCAATTGTCTCAGCTTTCCCTAAAACAAACAAGCAAACAAAAAACTCTACAACAAAAAATCTGGCAAGAATTTGAACTCATCTGGGCACAATTGATAATTGTGCCCAGTTTACTGTTTCAATTTTTGATCATCTTTGCAAACATTTCCTTTTGGAAGAAAATTTCATTTGCTGAAGATGTGTTTAGAGAGCATCGTTCTTTAGAGAAAGAAAAGGTGTTTCAACACAAAATTAGAATTCGTCTGTTTTGTCCTTGTGTGCTCTCTGAAGAAAATACTAAGAAAAGATATTAGAATCACTTCAGAGATGAGTATGGCTTTGCTAAATGGTCAAAGTTGAAATCAACACGAGTTGCAAGAGGTTATGGAAAGATTAGTAGAATTGTCACTGCTATTTTGAGCACGTAGCCAAGAATTAGTGTAATATTAACTGTCCAAAAATGCCAGGATATTCATGTTTTGTAACAGCATTTTAGAAGTCAAAATTATTGGACAGGCTTAAAGACTAGCAATTAGAAATTCTCTTCACTTATCAAGAAAAAAAGTATTATTCATTGGGCTTTTAAACATTGTTTCTTTTTCTTTTTTTTTTTTTTTCACATATATTATGCTCATGGAATACAGCTTTCATTAAAATCCAGCAGATTGCTGTCACTGATTTTGAAGCAGATAGGATTCCATCACAGGATTCCAGTGGGAGTAATTTCCACATAAGAGACTATTCAGCTTCAATAACAGCAATCAAATTTGGTCATAGAATAAAATAAATTCTTGGGTTTTAGTTTTCTTTGGCTATCTATAGTAATTTCTTGTGCTATACTGGTACAATGAGAGGTTGTCCTAGGCCACATAGCAGTTTAAAAAGCAGCCAGAGAAAGGATGTCTTCAGCAGGTATTGTGTGAATATATGTGAGTTGCAAAGGGTAAAATATGCCTCAGTTCAAAAGCAAAGGAATTTAAACCCACATGTATTTGTACAGGATGTATTTTAAACATTTTATTTTGTTGGCAAACAGTCTTCTCTTTAGAAGTGTTAAATTCATGTGTTTATTTACAGTATTCACATCTTCCATAATTTAGAAATAACCTTCTCATATATATACCTAAACTAAGGCAGTAAAATTCATATACTTTATAGGGTTCTTTATCCTAACCTTATTTTTCCCTGATTTAAGGCTACTGTGGCTTTGATTTCATTGAAAATGTGCTTCAGGTGATATCTAAATGATACAGAAAGAAAATATTCAAGTTCTATTCTCAGTATTGTCATTGATATTTCTTAGATAGTATTACACCAAAAGAGAATTGTAATAGTACTTGTGATACTGTTATTGAAAGGTGGAGATTTATTTATACTGGATTCAGATTATCAGTCACAAAATCACAAGTCACAAAATCTCAGGAGATAAAATCTAGATAGTAACATTTAATACCTATTACATTTTGTCTCAGTTGTATACATGATCCAAGAAAGTAAAAATTCCACCTATTTTTTTCTGTAAACTCTGTCTTCATGTCTTAAATACACATGAAATATTATTCTGCTTTTAAAACTCAGAGAGATCTGTCCTGTCTTTCAGTTGCCTTCTATTCTATTTCAAATGCCAAGAGCCTTGGTAGCATGTTCTCACCTAGATGTCATTCACATGAGGCATTGTGCCTTAAAGAATTTTACAAGTACAAACACTTGCACCCTCACATTGGCCAGCTCATGCTGATTTCTTAACTCTTCTACTTCAAGTTCATTATTAAAACGAAGACATAACACAAGATGTGCATTAGGATATTGAGAGCATCCAACAAGCATCAAAACAAACTTATGTATTCTCTCTCAAAGAAAAAATACAAAAAAAAAAAAAATTACAACTCAGTTGATGTGCATACAGAAAGAGATAAATACACAGCACTGAATAAACTGGTATATCTCCTGGAGGAGTAGAGTAGGTACTGTAACATTCTCCAAATACAAAATTAATTTTCACAGAATCACTGAACAGAAGGTGTTGGAGGAGACCTATGGAGGTCACCTAATCCAACCCCCATGCTAAAGCAGGTTCCCTAGAGCAGGGTGCACAGGGAAATCTCCAGGCAGTTCTAGACTGTCTCAAGAAGGAGACTTCACAACTTCTCTGGGCAGCCTGTTCCAGTGCTCTGTCACCCTCAGGGTAAATAAATTTTTCCCTATGTTTGTATGAAACCTCCTGTGTTCCAGTTTGTGCCTGTTTTCCCTTGTGCAGCACTGAAGAGAGCCTGTTCTTCTCCCCTTCAGATACTTATAAGCACTGGTAAGATCCCCCCTCAAACTTCTGCAGGCTGATCAGTCTCAGGTCTCTCAGCCTTTCCTCATAAGGAAGATACTTCAGGCCCCTCGTGATCTTTGCGGCCCTCCACTGAACTCTCTCTACAAGATCCCTGTCTTTCTTAAACTGAACAGCCCAGAACTGGACACAGTAAATTTAGTAACACAACATAATAATAAATAAACATATCTCTTTTCGTATATCTTCATGTCTTAAAACAGCAAATTGCTGTAAAAGAAACCTAAGTAGGACTCAGGTCTTTTGGGAGGTGTAGTAAATCAACAGTATATCTCACAGCCATGCTGATAAGGCTCATGGTTTTAAACTTTTACACTTTCTATCACTACTAGCTGTTTTCTTTCTGTATAAAAATAAAAACAAAATCAAAAGCTCATCATTTCCCATTTGATCCCATCAGAATACCAACTGCTCCCAATATCTTTTTCCACTAAAATTTTCATTAAGTCCTTATGATTTAGATACTATGCTTTGTTTCCTCTGATTCTTCAGAGCTTATGAACTCTTTCTGACCTGCTGATGTTAAATGGTTTGTAAGCAATAATTTATTAAACACATTTGGTCTTTTTTCGTTGTTGTTTAGTTGCTTTTTCTTTGGCAGTGATTTATTTAATTGTTTTTGTACCATAAATATATTTCTGTCTTGAATTAATGGATTGTCCTTTCCAAGCAGCTGAATAATGAAATATTAATTATAAGCATTTAATATTAAACTTACTTTAATAGCACAGTGAGTATATAATATTATTTCTTGGTCTTTTTATAAATGAGTGTGGGCTACCAGAATGAGGTTGTTGATAAATGCTTGCGCTGGCAATGATCCAAATGAATCAAAATTTTTTTTCTTGTATTATTCTGCAGCTTTCATTCCAGACATATATTTCCCCAAATATCCCAGGCAACAGAAATATTTTCTAGAATAACTTTGTCTAGGTAGGGCTTTTCTTTAGAAACTGAAGTTGTAGCAGTGCAGGCTGAGAAGGGTGCAGGCTTTCAAACTTCAGAAAATTCCTCAAGCACATCACCCTAGTTTATTAAAATATGCACACAATCACCAGCAGTCAGCTCAAAGAAGTTTAAAGGGTTTCCTAAGGTTTAAATACCAGATACCACTGTAACTTTAGGCAGAATGTAACTAGATCCGTTAAGATCTACCAGAAACATGTGAGAAGCTCCACCTGATTTCTCTACCTTGATCAGGCTAAGCCTTTATTTAAGGACAGTATGCTTAGTCTGTCAAAGTAGAAGCATTTCTATGCATGCTGAAATAGACAACAATGAGCACCTTGAGAGGTTAAAATCCTATGGCATTCAACTGCTTTCCAGGAGTAAATGTATACTGAAGAAGGCTTTTTATCAAGATCATAGTTATCAAGGTAGGCACCTAAAATCCATGGTTCTGCTTAAGTTCTTTAGATCTCACTTCTAGTAAAAGAACAGGTTTACAAATGATGACTGAACCATTTCCAGCATGTTTATACACTGTGCATCAAACAGCTAAACTCTTATTCATGAATCATCCTTCTTCTGGACTCTTGAGTTTTATGAGTAAAATTTCCAATGAAGGTCAGTGCAACATATAGTGGCAAAACTATGCAGTATTTTATGTAATTGGAGAATAAAGAGAGAAGTTCTTGGATTAACATACCAATTTTCTGCACTTAATGAAACCTTGCTAATCAATTTTAAGTAACTAGCAAATGCATTTATGTAATAAGCTAATCAATCCCAAATGCACATTTTATCATTTGGATTGAATTTAATACCCCAGCGTGCAATTAAGTGATATTATTGACAATAGGTTGAAGGTATAATTGGTGATTTGGTATTACAATTGGTGTTGGATTCTTGAAAACAATTTTCTAATAAATTCAGTACCGTTAATGTATTTCTTCTTACTATTCTGCAGAATATATAGAATGCAAATACTAAACTGTTTGAAAAAGAAGAGTTCCTCAGGTTTTAAATACCAAACTCCTGACTTAGTTACCATTTCCAATGATTTTGTACAAGAAAACAAAACAAAACTAAACTAATTAGTGTTATCAGGCTCTACTTTGCCATAGGTAAAATTAATAGAAATATATTGCAGTATATAGAACTGAAATGTGTATTGGGAATTATTTGTACTGAAGCCAAATAATTTTATTACAGATGTTTTATGTAATGTTTAATGCTACAAAATTATGCACTTAACTCTCATGATGTTTCACAAACATGATACTAACACAACTGCAATAGAGATAGCATCAGGAACACTGCACAAATACAAATGATCTGTATTTAATAAAGAAACCAGTGATATTTGGAAAACCTTGGGCAAGCAGGATTCCAGGGAGCTTGGGCTACCAAGCCTTTAACTATTATTTCATTCATTCATTCATTCATTCATTCATTCATTCATATACCAAGTTTTCTCTGAGAAATTTCACACATTCAATAATCTCTCGGATAGAAGGATCTGCTTCACTCAATAAGGGCCAATATATTAGCTGCACAATCTGCCTGGTAGACACTAATATCTATATAATGACAGAACTGGATGTTGTTATTGGTAAGCTATCTTTGCTAGCTGGACATCTGTTCTAGCCGTTAGTCATCTCAATTATGGCAGTTACAAAGCTGCCTTTGACAGTTTATTCCATTGTTTAACTATTCTTTCAGCAGTAAAACTGTTGTCCTAATATTTAGCCTACATTTTTTGCTGCTGAACCTCGAGGCAATTATTTCTTGTTCTGTCTTCCTTGACAATGAAGTATAATTAATCTTTCTTCTTTATAGCATCCTTTTATGCTTTTTCAGTCTTTACCAAGTAGTGTTATATAATTCATTTGCATTATTTATTTATTTCTCTAGATTCAACACACAGTTATTAAACAAACAGCTGTTTATAGTCAATGACACAAGGTAGTCTGTTTGCAGGCTAATTATTTACCTTCTAAATACATTCCTTTAAAACATCAGGACGCAATAATATTATTTAGGGAAATCAGTGTCCATAAAAGTAATTGCTAGTAGTTCAAAGAGGGACTTAATGCACATCTTCCTTTCATAATTTTGAATGTTGAAGTTTCCACAATTTCAGTTAGCCAGCATAATAATCTTTATTCATATGGAATAGTTCAAACAGGACCTGATGTCTAATCCAGTACACTGACACTACTTTTGTAATCTGTATGCTCTGTAGCTAGATAACATCAGTCTAATTTAAAATCATTTATAAACACGGAGGAAAATATTTTTGCTACACAGTTTAAACACTCATAAATTTCAAATCAAGTTTTGAGCATGTCCTGGTTTTAGCTAAGACAGAGTTGATTTTTCTTTATAGTGTCTGGTATGATACTATGTTTTGGCTTTAGGAGAAAAACTGTGTTGGTAACACATTGGTGTTTTAGTTGTTGCTAAGTGGTACTGTAGAGAGCCAAGGGCATTTCAGCTTTTCAGCTTCTCATACTGCCCTGTCAGCAAAGGGGCTGAGGGGTACAAGGAGCTGGGAGGGGACAGAACCAGGACAGCTGACCTAAGATTTCCGAAGAAACAGTTGGTGAGCAATTGCTTGTGCACCACTTGTTAATACATACATAT
>PPHD01006006.1:0-25298 GCA_002909625.1 Bambusicola thoracicus | reverse complement strand
GTCCTGCTGTGCAATTTTAGGTGTCTACACACAAGATGTGACCTGTGGACCTTACTGGTAATGCCACAGCTTTTGTGCATACCCTTTCCAATGGCTGTCAGTGCAAGTGCTTGGTGCCTAGTGGCTATCAGATTGCATTGGAGCAGTATGGAGCAATTCAAATTATCTTTGGTTTCCATTAATGTATGCCATAGTTGTAGCCCTAATACCTGGCATATCATTTGGTGGAACAGAAACTTTCCTGCAGCTGCTCTCCACACGAAGCGCTGAGAATAAGTCTGTCTCTGATTCACTACCTTTTGTCCTGCAGGCCAGATTGTTCCCAGCCAAAGGGGTCTGCCCTCTCTTGTGGTGTATCAGTGGAATTCAAGAGAGGTCAGCAAGGCCCTGCGACTGCCTGTAAAGAAGTGGAGTGGAAACAGTTCCCAGAAACGCACTACAACTGAAATGGAAAGAATCAGAAGGACTCAAGGCTGAGTCAGAAACTGGAGAGTGTTTGAGGCTCAATGCGCACATGGAAAGATTCCTTCACCTCTCAGACAGAAATGTTTACAGCTGATCACTGGCAAAAATTTGCTGTGTCATCCAGAATGTTTTCCCACTTTTACTTGTAAGCCTGACGCACTAGAAGATGGAGGTGAGGGATTAATGTAGATACAAATAACATTCACTTGCACCAAGCCTACCAGATTTCACAGGAATGCTTATAACAGTGAAGGAACTTTGAAAGGAGCCACCAGGTCCAGTAGTGTGGGGAAGCATTCTGCAGGTAGGAGGAAGGTGTAGACTACGTAAGTAAAAAGAAGAGTTTTTATGATTACTTTTGTGCTCTTACTGTAGTAAGTGATTTCTATGCACTGACCTTATTTTTTTTCTCTTAGTGAAATTGTTATAATGAGTTCACGGACCTTACACTTCAATTTGAAGTAACCCATGCTGTTTTATTTTTAATCCCATACAAATAGTTCTCCTGACCAGTTGCTGAGTAGCTCATAGTGTCATATACTTTGAATTTTGGGTATCACTGAAATGATTTCAGTGAAACTGTGATTGTAGAAATAAGGCAAAACCTTGCTTGTATGCAAAGGAAAGACTACAAAAGAGGACTTTCCAAGGCTTGTTTTACTTCTTTGATGTCATTTCATCCGATATTTATTTGAAAATCTAAACATGACAGCATGTGCACTTCCTGTGGCTGACACTGTTTCTATTTCTGAAGTAAAGGAAATGATTACTTTCCTATTTGCTTACTTTTGTACTGATTCAGACACAAATACTAGTTGACCTCAGCTGGATACAGATCTATCCGGGCTTTTCTGTTCTGCTCCTTGTGAAATCTTGCATCTCTGCACGCATGAATCCTCTCTCACCTTTTTGGTTTCCCAATCTGTATTTTTGTTTACGGTCTGTAGCACACAGATTTCTGCTGTGAGCCCAGAAACCACAATGAGTGCAAGTGAGGAGTGACAGCAGACCACAGCGTGCATGTGCTGATATTTTGGTATGGTCATTTTCAAGAACTCCTGCTGGCAGAAGAGGGTGACATTTTGTGTTGTGATCGTACACAAAATCCCCTGCTTTCTTTCAGTATGAATGATCTCAGAGCAAATGCAAAACCTGCATCCCAGTGCCCATGTGATGCAGCCAGATGAAGCTGTGTGGACAGTGTACAGCTAATTGTTCTGCTTCTTCTAAGCAGATACAGTAGCCTTCAAAGATACTTAACGGTGTGCTTAACTTTTTATTCTGAAACTTGAGTATTTATATAACAAATAATTGTTCAAATGACTTGCCTCATTCTATTTTTTAGCTTGAGCGAATAGCTTAAGATTTGGCAATGGATCTCCAAGGCGTGCCTGAGAGGTGTAGATCTGAAACAAAGACCTATCCTGTTGCTCGTTCTGTGCCAAAAGTTAAACTGCTGGCCCATTTCTGTGGATATCTTGTTGAAGCATATGCTTCTCTCCAACAAGTTACTACGGGAATGCCTACCAAAAGTATACAGGTACATTTTATTGCATATTTGTGGGAGTAGTTCCTCCCCTCCATAAAAAGATCTACTTTCCTGCTGACTCATGCAGGGTAAGGAGCTGTCCCGTAAATTTGGTGGAATTCTGTGCTATGCCAGTTATGGTTCAGAAAGGGTTCTTCTCCTTCTGATCCACTTTGTGATGGGTCAGATGGGGTGGCAGGATTTATGTTGTAGCGGTGGTGCCAGTCCCCTCTCCTGTTTAAGATTAGGAGGATGGTGCAGAACGGTTTCATTTCTGAAAGAGAGCTCTTAGACCTTTTCAGAACAGACAGCATGTTTTGGGAGACTGGGATGCTTCTTGTTCTATGAAGAGGTACAAAGAAAAGGAGTGTCTGCCTGTGGCCGGGGTTGCTCCTGATGCCCTGTAATGTGGTGCCATCCCCAGCATGGCAAGCAAGGATCAGGTGTGCTAGTAGCTGGTCTTCTGGGGTGCTGAGCACTGGCCCTTCCAGTGCATAGGGAACATACTTATATTTCTGCAAAGGATTATGACAGGCAGCCCACAGTCACAAAAAAAGGTCAGGGCAAAAAAAAAAAAAAAAAAAAAGAGAAGTGAATCTAGATATTTATGCACCACATTAGGTTCATGTCTACCAGACACACCTCTCCTTTCTTGGTTTGGGTTAGCTCACTTCTTCCTTTGTAGTTTAAAATGTCCTCCGTTGCTGCTGGCAGAGATCATTTCATACTGCACAGAGCTTCTGAAATAGTGGTATTGCTGATGCAGATCACTGAGCGATGTCTCTCCCCAGCTGGGTGAGGCTGCCCATGAGCGCTCTCTCCTCTCCCATGATTGGCCAAAAGGCTGAGAAGTGTCCCGGATTTGCTCTGTGTCTATTTTGTGGTGAAGCTGATGCCAGCCGGATTCTGGCTGTTTTCCCAGCGGCATGAACTTTTTATTTTACTAACTCCTCTGAAATCTGTATGTGGGAGAACTCACAGCTAGATCTTTTCAGGAGGTCTCAATGAGCAAAAGGCAGGAAATGCCACAGGACCTCCCCACAGTGAACATTAGGGAAACTCCTGATGTAATAAAGAGAAATGTGAGCTCAGAGAGAGAGCAGCAGCTTCTTCCCTGAAGGCTGATGGAGGATTAGAAGTGCATGCATGACCTACAGAGAGAGATGCTGTTTGGTAGTGTCTGTCTCACCTGTGATGCAAATCCACTGGGGCTAAATCTGTGTGTAGTGAAATTAAGCAGAGCGATACGTGCTTCAGATGTCTCCCGACAGCAACAGAGTCACCAGAGGCTGGCTCTGTGGTTTTAAATCTAAATATTCTCTACAGTGATGTGGTTGATCAGAAAAGAGAAATGAAGTGGCTTGTGGCCATCAGGAAGCTATGTCTGATCAAGACTGCTGATGCCAAGTCAGCTCTCCTGGAGCTACAGCTTGCAGCCAGCGGGACTGCACAGTGCCTGGACAGAGAAGTGCTACGGCACGCCGCAGGCCTCTAGACGTTGTTGTCCTACAGATAAATAACAGGGTTTGAGCTGCTGACGTTGCTTGTAACACTGTGAGTCAGGTTTTCCAAAAAGTTCTGAGCGTGATGTGCTGAGCTGGGGGAAAAACTGACCTCGCGTTTAGGTGCCTGCTGGCATGCCATGCTCTTGAGAAAGCTCAGTGCTCTTCTGCAGGTGCGTTTCCATGGGTTCTGTGGTTCATGTCTTCTGCTTGGGCTTGAGGCTAGCATAGCCTGACTGGTCCTGTGCTGCTTCCCTGGATAGAATACCCCAGTTCTGTGTGGGATTGTGCTTGCCTGGTACCCAATCTTTGTGGATCTGCAGCCAGCCTTACTCCTACAAAGGCAAAAAGGCCCCCTTGCCCTTGCTCCTTTCACTCATCTGGCTGTTCCTGCCCCCTGCAAAGCCTGGGAAGAGCCAGGCATTGCAAGTGGCATGCTTAAAAATAATAGAGAAAAGTGGGTCTTTGCTCAGGATTCTGTTCAGCCTTGGAGCAAAAAAAAAAAAAAAAAAAAATCCACTGGAGGTTATTACAAAGGCTACCTCTGCCCCCTGAGGCAGCAATAGCTCCAAGCACAGACCACAGGGAGAGAAATATTGATATATGCAGCCCTCCCTTCTACAGCAGTGCCTGTGCCACCTTGCAAGCTGTCCATGGACCCATGTGCTTGTCTTTTTGGGCCACTTTCTTTCACATTCCTGAGGAAAATGCCGAAGTCCACATGGAAGTGCTGTAAGGCCAGCCAACAAGACCTTGCAATTTAAATGGAATTCCTGTATGTCTGACTGCCAGGACAGCTGTTCCTTTGAAGCTGAAGCTCCTTTTGGGGAAAAAAAAAGATGCTGACCATAAAATGGTCAGTAACTATACAAGGCACTGAGCTATTTGGGATGCCAGCAGCTAGGGATGGAGAGCTGCCTGTACCTGTCTCCTGTGTGATCTGCAGTCCCTGTCTGGGGCCAGGCTGGACACCCAAATCCCACTGATGTGAGGTGTGAGAATTTTATTGTTTGGGGTTTCTTTCCCCAAAGGTCAAAACTGTCTGAAAAACAAAACTTCAGACCTTCGAATCCTTGCCTTCCAAGAAGGAAAACGAAATTCTTTAGTGCTGTTTGGATGGAGTAAATTGTTGTGGTTTTGGTTCTTTTCTTAAGATTTTATATTTTACTGTAGCCTATGTCTACAAAATGAAAACATACTGAAATATCATCACTGGAAAGAGGGAGATCCCTGATCTGCTGGGATATGGGAACTCTTGCCCCATAGTCATTTTTACCTGACCCAGATGATTACCAAAATTGATCCCGAGATGTTGAATAGAAAAGCAACCTCATTAAAATTTTCCAAACCAACCCTGTATTTATCTTTGCAATGCAGGAGTGTGGGAAGGAGCGCTTGTCTTCTTATCTAATAGATTTAGCTTATAGACTCTATGGTCAAGCCTGCAGGCCTACTTAAGCACTTAACCCCAAATGATTTCAATAAAAATGGCATGATTAAGCATCACTGAATGCCAGGGCCTGATCTTAGCTAAAAGGATGCAGAAAACTTCTGGCAGTGCCAGAAACTAACCATCCTCCCTGGTGAAAGATTCCAGGCAAGGCATGGCTGCAGTACTTGACAGCACCTGCAACAGTCTGAAATAGAAGGCATGGCTAGGGAGGGAATTTGTGACATGAGGACTGGTCAAACCAATGGAAAGTCATTACAATTGCAAAAAAATGCTGCTGAAGTTTGAGAAGAGTGAAAGGTTTTATAGGTTAAAATAGTACAGCACGCTGCATAAATAAAATGTTGGAGTGTGAAATGTTGGCAAAAGATGAAATTTGGAATCAAAAATACTGATTTATCCTGTCTGGAAAAACACGGAAACGAAATGTTCAGATGCTGGAGCTGCCACTAGCTGACCGACAGAGGTTCTGCATAAGAATATCGGTGGGGATTGTCACAGCTCCCCAGTGCATGATGCACAGCATTCTGGTTGCACTCTGAATTCTTGTGAATCCAATCTCATGCTTAAGCTATGGGAAACTATTTGATTTCCTTGGCAAGATGAAGTATTAAGCAGTGAAAATTAGTATCCTGCTGATAGGGAAAGAAGCATTTCAGCCAAGTTCATATTGTCTTCTGTTGATCTTTTTATTTTCTTCCCAGAAAACACGTGAAGAAAGTTTAATTTGCAGGTTAAATGTTCAAGTTATACATATTTAGGAGGCAAAATGCTCTTAAAACAAGGTACTTGTGAGTTTCATGGTTTTCCCTTATGTTACTTATAACATTTGATTGTCGCGATATGATGTTTTTGAGATACTCAGTTGCTCAGCCAGGAGGCTGAATCTAAAGAGATCAATTAGCCCCATCAGCCCCTGCTCAGGAAGTGACCTCCTCTGCATCCTGTCAGTGTAAGTGATGCTAACGTGGAGTGTAATTGAATGCAATGTATAGACCATTAATGGAAAGCGATGTTACTTTCTCAGTTAAACTTACTTTTGTGTTTGCATCTTCTCAGGTGATTCACTAAACTGACTTGTAATATGGTTACTTTTATGTCATGAAAAATTTGAAGTAAGAATAAATATAGAGTATATGAAATTAAAATTACACTTTTTAAAAATAGATCAAAGTCAGGATTTGAAATATTTGATGTTGAGACAGGTTTATAGATGCTAACCAGGGAGAACAAAAGCAGCAGATTATTCTTCTTTTCTTTTACTTTTTTTCCTTGTTGTGGCTAGAGTATTGCAAGTGTGGATCTACTTTTAAGGCGACAAGATCCCCGTTAAAACAAGTGTTTTAGAGGATTTGTGCTTCTCAGGGTGCGTGTTACGCTACGCAATAGAAAAGCTATTCATATATGGGCAGAAGGGCACGTGGTGTTATTATGACTGGATTTTCATCCGAACTGCAGAGTCACATTGAGGACCTGACCCTCGGAAAGTGTTGGTAGTGTTTAAGTGCGGCCCATGTCCTTTTAGTTCCCAATACTTTGTGTTCGGCACTTGAAATTCTGGTTTTAGATATTTGTTTTCCCCCGTGGTTCTTGTTCTCATAGCTTCTTAATCATTCTCCTCTGCTTTGGCTTCCTGAAAGGAGCACATCTGTTCTCTCGCACTGGTTTCAGTCTGTGCTGAAACCACAAAACTCAGATTAGACTCTTCAAAAGCTTTACCAGGCTTCAGGAACTCCTGAAGCAAATCTGGGCCCGTTTTCATGCAAATCCAAATACCTTTTATGGTTTCGTTTCAACTTGACATTTTGATTTTGAGATTTTGAGTTGCTCAGACCCTAGGGCTTTGTGTGAAACCCAAAGGGCGTGAACTTACATGAACTAAAATGGAAAAACATTCAGATGAGCCCACTGAAGACTGAAACTATGTTCCCACAACTGTGCTTAATAAACCGCTCTGTTTTTTTTCTTAATTGGAGAAGTGACAGCTTCTGTTCCACAGCTTGAAGCACACAGCAACGCATAGTTTTCTTTTCGTGTACGCTGGATATTAATTAGGCATCTCTGTAAATCATGGGCTATTCATACCCTTCCAACTGGGAAGTCGGTAAAGGCAGCGCCTTTTCCAAGTCAGTGTGACCTGAGCAGCAGAAAACGATGTTTTCCCTTCCTCAGGTGTGCTGGCTCAGGGGTTACAGAGTGCTTCTCATCATGGTGGGTCACCTGCTCTGCCACTTCCAGGAAAGCTGCAGCTCCTCCTCCGCCTTGGCACAGCCAAGGGCAGCACCAGCCAGCGCAGCCCCAGCTGTGATGGGGAAGTCCTGGCTCTGCTCCAGATAAACACTTAAAGCATCATTTCTGTTTCTACTGGTGCTGGCCTGGTGGTCCCTGCTGACCCTCTACTGAATCCCTGGAGTGGCTGTGTCACCATCTCCAGCCTCAGCAGCTCTGGGGACGTGTGCTGCACTTGGACATTTGTAGCTTGGTGCCATCTCTGCTTGCTCTTCTGCCCTCACTGCCTGCCTTGCCAAGGAGCAGGAGGCCATGGGCATTGCCCCCTGCAGACAGAATGGGGACGGAAGGAAAGGGTAGAAAGAGGAGGTACTGTCTGACTCAGGTACAGGATAGGGAGCAGTGTGTGATCCAAGGAAGCTTTAACAAACTGTTGGGACTTGTTTATCATGGTAATAGATAGTTGTGTCCAGACTCAAGCTTGTCTGTTCCCAAGAGTGAGCCTATACACAAAATTGCAAGGTCCTTGCATGACAAAGTATTCTAGAAGTTACGAATGCTCTTAGGGACTTATTCCTGAGACCTTCTCTGCAAGTCTGCATAATCGCTACTTTTTTCCACCCTCTTTTAACTTAGCTTGTGATCCTCATCCATCCATGAAGACCTGAGTTCTGGCTGTCTAAGGAAACCCCCACTGAGGAGAGTCGGCAGCTCTTGGCACCCCACCATTCTGTTCAGTTGTTTCATCAGACCCACTGTGCAGCACCGGTAAGCCCATTCTGAGTTTTGCAGTGTATGGCACGCGTTCCCCACCTACGCCCAATGGCAGTGGGCTTTTGAAATGTTGCTTAAAGTTTGAAAAAAAAGTTGTGATATTGTGATGAACCTCTCTTTCTTTGTGATGAACCTTTCTTTCATTTTCTCCGTGCTTCAGAGCGCTTTCTTCACTGGACTGGGCAAAGCCATGTGCTCTCTGCAGAGGAAGCAGGAGTAGAGAGCAAGCCTCAGTGGCTGTCCTTGATTCAGGGCCTGACTTCCTTTCTGTCCCTGAGTTTTCAAACATGAGAGACCACAGTAGTCTCCATTCAATGAAACATCTGGCAGTGGTGGGCTCTTAAATATATATATGTTTATATTTAAGCCTTATTGGCACAGCAGTTCTCAAGGCCCGGAAGAGAACTCCCACAGGCTGTGACACTTCCAGATACAGATGGCAGCTTATGGTGTTTTGGCACCATGTTCATCTTCAGAGGCTACTGACTAAGGAGAGTGGTAAGACTACTGTGGAGCCATCGCTGTGAAGGGTCACGTTCAGCCCCTAGTTTTCTCCATTTTAAGAAAGCGTGCAGGTGGAAGTAAAGATCTGCCAGTTCAAAGGTTGCCTTTGATTTTCTATGTTTGTGCCTATAGGTGAAGTAAGCCAATCCACACCTAGGAAAATGATGCCTTTTGAAATGAAGCTTTCAAAACCATCAGTTAAAACTTTTTATGTTAATTAAAAGATTAATTTAATTGATTTAAAGAGCATGCACGTTGTGGCATCCTATTAGGGATGTGCTATCTGCAGTTTACATTTGGTTTACTCACTGCAAATACCATATGCGCAGTGAAGCAAAAAGGGTGAGGTTAACCATGAGTGGAGAGAAGCAAGTTGTCCTTGTTTAGTTATCTTGTGGTAAAAAACAAAACAACTTTATCTCCATTAGGATTTTACTATGAGCTTGCTAACGCTCAGTAACTAACTTGTTTTTATGTTCTCTTTCACTCCTCCCCCACCAACTTCTTCTGCATGAGAGGCTTCATTTCAGAGTTACCTGATTTCCACAATCACAGTTTCTGCACACTTGATTATTGCTGAGACGTTTTGCTCATATGGCTGGTCAGGGACTGCAACTAAGTGACTTCCTCAAGGAGACATGAGAAAATTGAAATTGAATTTGGGCATTGCCTTTTGAGTAGCTTGCTTAGAAGGTTTTTTTTGTTTGTTTGTTTAATCACTCTGAGGCACTTCACCTTGATTCAAGTGGTTAGTTAATCCACCAGGCCTTTCTTTGGGTCATCATCAGCCTAACATCAAAATTTACAGAGTTCTCTGCCAAATCAACACATTTTTTCTAGACGAAGTTAAAAAGAAATCAGTCTTCCATGATGTGCAGTAGTGACTCATGTCTCTCCAGTAACTTAGCTTAACTCTGAACAGAACTGACTGTAGCCTGCCTTTCCTTCTAAAAGATTTACAAACCCTTCATAGATGCTGGGGACAGGTAGGTCTGTCTTGCTTTTACTTTCCAACAGCCATGTGGAAAAGAAAGGGCTTCCCTGAGAATATTTTCTGGTCTTCCATTCCTATTTCTATGCTGACCTCCTGTACTGAAAATGTGTTTTCCAAGAGCTTTTTGTCTGCGAGAAAACATACTGAGAATTTATTGAATGATCATTGACTCTTTATTGCTCAAAGCTTCCTATAGGGAAGAAGGCCATTAAACTTGACTGCTCTTCCTTTTACAAATATCATCATTTTAATCAAAGTTGCAATGCTTCTTGGAAACTCAGTGAAGAATCAAAGCCCTTCTGAATGGCTGTAACATAAAAATGGTGAGCAGCAGAAAGTAGGAGGATCTCAGGCATACGTTATTGTCATTAACAACATCATAACCATCATCACTGCCAGAGCTCAGAGAGTTAGAACACTCCAATAGGAATTTTATTCAGGACTTCTGAACTTCTTACTCTAGAATCATTTTGCAGAAGTTGGATTTGTACATATAGCAATAGAAACAGATTACTTGATTTTGTCTTTAACCAAACTGATGGTGTTTCCCTACAGGTTCCACAGATACAATGTGCTGAGATTTTGCTTGTGGAAAACTTGCAAATGGCAGCTTTGGGTGAGTGAGCCTTAATGTTTTCTTAAGCTGGCTGATCTCTATAAGATGAAAACTTCTTAAACCACTAGTAATGTTTCCTGGCTTCTCTTCCCAGCCAAATCACACCGATGCTTTTCACTGTGGTGTTTAAAAAAATGATTAGAAAAGTTGTTTCAAGAGATGTGCATTGAAAACACCATCTGATCATTTTTCATTTGCAATGGCTCTAAAAAAGTGGAAAACAGTGCAACTTTGCTCAGCTTAAAGTGTTTTGATTTTTTCATGAAGCCTTTTATTATCACCTGGCTAGGTGATAATCAGAATATGCTGATAATGACAGATACTTTGCATAATGAGAAGGCTGTTAGACCTCAGAATGACAGGTCAGGATTGATTCTGTTGTCAAGTCATCCACATCACTCCCACGACAAATGCCTCACGGAAGCGCTGCGTAGGGCTGTTTCAAGAGGACACACAGTGAGCTGCTGAATGTGGTACTCTTTGACTGTCAAAGAGTCAGTTGGGAAGTCAGATCCAGAGGTCGGAAAGCAGAGGGAGTGTTTAGATCTGAAATAAACACTCATTTGCGCACAGTGGTACTGCTTCTGTTTAACGTTTTGTTATGATTTTGTTGTCGGTGGTTGCAACGAAAGGCCAGAGTTGTTTGTTTGTCATGAATAACGTGCACATCCTGTGACTGTTTATTGTAGCTGGCCCATCTGTGTTCTCTGAGCAAATCAGAAGCAGCTGGAAAATAATAAACCACCGAAACAGTTGTTAGGGTAAGAGATGGAAATCTAATGCCTTCGGAAATGGAAAATGAAAACCTTCAGACAGCAATGGAAAGCATGCATCAGCTGAAACAGGAAAGAACATTCGGATTCACATTAGGTTGACAGAAACTGCTTGAGATACTTACTAAGTCTTGTTTCTCCACTCAATCCCAACTCGAGTACACTGGTTTTCACTCACTGATGAGCGAGCAAAGAAGTGGAGCTCCATTACCTGTATGTGGTACCAGGTCTCTCTACCTTCCAAGAGCTGTGCTGTGTAGACCTGTTCTTTTGTTTCAGTGCAAATGCTATAACAGGTTTTAAAGCCCATATGGATGGTGCAGACTTATCATAGACGTTAATTTTCTGAGAAACTTTTTAAATTTTAATATTCATACGAGCAATTCTGGCATAGATTTCCAGACACTTTTTATAGGGAGTGGGTGGGGAGAAGAGAGAATTCATACAGTTCTTGCATTCTGAGACTGATTGTTGTGCTGCAGCTGCCAAGCATGATGTGCGATGGTTTCAGTCTGAGATAGGCTCCCACCCTTAGTTGCATTCCCCCTGTGATCCACTCACCTTTCAGAAACTGCAAAGCCTGGTGTACTGCTCTCAGCACCTCTTGGGATGGGGTCTTAACCAGTGACTAGGGATTTTTGCAAAATCAGCTTGATGCAGCCTGCACCNGCTGCTCTCAGCACCTCCTGGGATGGGGTCTTAACCAGTGACTAGGGATTTTTGCAAAATCAGCTTGATGCAGCCTGCACCGTGTATGGCAGTCACTCAGACTCCTCCAAAACCTTTTCCAGGGTAACTTTTTTCTATACAAGACTGTCTTTTCCCAGGAGTACCGGCCCAGGCCTGCCCTTCTCTAGACTGTCTACATCTGACAGGCCTGAAGAGCAGCAAACTGGAAATTACAGCTTTAATAGGTGCCCCTCTGTAGTTTTTGTTACACTNGTGTATGGCAGTCACTCAGACTCCTCCAAAACCTTTTCCAGGGTAACTTTTTTCTATACAAGACTGTCTTTTCCCAGGAGTACCGGCCCAGGCCTGCCCTTCTCTAGACTGTCTACATCTGACAGGCCTGAAGAGCAGCAAACTGGAAATTACAGCTTTAATAGGTGCCCCTCTGTAGTTTTTGTTACACTTCTTGTCAGAAAGCGTTTCTCCTTCTCCCCACCCCTTGCTTCTTCTCACTAAAATGGTCGAGCATCAGGTGACATTCAAACTGTTGGGTGTACTCCTTCTCAAACGTGTCTTGGCATCCCTCTTGCTGAGTTCTTGGTTAGCTGGAGCAAGAAACGAAGTTCTCTGGTTGTGGAGCAAACCTATCCTTTATTCCTGCAGGGCTATGCAAAGCCATGGCAGTGCACCCTCAGCTGCTGCTGCTGCCAGCTCAATCTACCTGCTGCACAGACACACACATACAGTGTGTGTGCAACCAGGCTGTGATGCACTTCTCTGTAACCCACTTTAGGGGTGAGTACTTCTGAAAGTGGGGAGTGGACAAAACTTGGTTTCCTGCAGCTCTGTGCCTTGTGGTTTACTTTGCTGGTGCCAAAGACAGAGCAGACAGCAACTGACGTGGTTTCTGTGCTTGAGAGACATCATGAAAGCCTGCGTGAACCTCTGTGTCATTTCCCTTGGTGGTGACTGCCTGTCTCCCTCCTGTTTCCTTGAGAAACCTCTAGGAAATTGCTGTCTTTGAAATTTCTGTACTGGTGAAATGTGGCTCAGTTTGGAGATGGGGCACTGGGAGGATGAATGGGAATGAATACATGAAGCAGCTCAGAGGAAACTAATGAATGCATAGGCCTCTTTCCCTTAGGAAACAGAAAAAAAAAAAAAAAGGCTAAATGCTATAGAACACTATATATTTTTTTCCTTTGCATAGGGTCTCTCCATTTATAACAGCACCCAATTCTGTCTCTATCAGCACACGTGGCGTTTTTAAGCTGCTAATCTGAAATTTCTCAACAAGGATAGTGTCCTGGGTGACATTTCAGAGATAAGGCTGCCACCAACTGATTTGCATGGAGGGGAGATCTGTCAGCCTCACCAATTAGCGCAGGAAGTCCTCGTGTCAGCATTCTACAGCAAAGCCACCCAAGTGCCATGTGGATGGACAGGGACAGAACACCCTTAATACCAGGCTTGTGTGAAACTGGAATTGCTTCACAGGGTGCTCAGAAGCTCCTATGCAGGCAGGCATGAAGAGAAGTAGCTGCCCCTAGCAGGTCAGCTTGCTTGTGTGTTCAGCCAGTTTTCTTTCAGGCAAATGCCTGTATTTGTGTGTGGGCAGCAAGCATTTATTTCCCTAGTCACCGAGTGCTGTTATTTGTTGATTACTATTCATGTTTTTCCTTTTGGAGTGTTTCAGTCACAGATTACAAAAGCAGATATAATGCAAGCATGCAAAACAACTTGAACAAATTATAAACAGCTGAACCAAACTATTTGCAGTCAACTTGGGCTAAAAGCTGTTTTGACACCCATCTGGTCAAAGAAGCTGAAAGCCACACACATTCTTGGGCATCAAGGCTGTCTCACTGATGAACTACAGACTGCGAAATACTTGCAAACCTATTTCATTTTGCTCTTCTCAGTAGCTCATTTCAGAAGTCCCCGTGGCCCTGCTTTATAGAACATCTACAGACTGAAACTGATGGGCACTTTTTGAGAATCCAGATGCAAATGGCTTAGGAGCTGATGATATATAATTCGGTACAAGAACCATGCTGGTGCATTTCTTGTGGTTTGGTTCCTTAGCCAGAAAGCCTAGGGCTCATGTAACTGCTTTTCCCACCATAACTGCTTCTACACCAGCAGTAGCTTAACTGTATCAGTACACTTACAGTACCAGCAAACCCCCTGTATGGCTCTCAACAGCAGCCATCTTCCTTTTAGACAGGAGCCAGAAGCTCCTTTGGGTGAGACTGGGACATTAGAATCACCTGAACCTGCAGCTTTCAAACTGTGATTGTCTGTACTGTAGGTCCTGCAGAACTGTGTTTGACTCTGGAGACAGGAAAATAGATAAGCAAAGTACTTTCAGCTGGGAAATAGGCCTTACCAACTTAATTTCTTGTTTCAAGAGAAACCAACTTAATTTTTTGTTTCAAGAGAAAGACACAAAGAGCTATTTTCATTTCTCTCTCTTAGGAGACAGAAGTTCAGAGAAGAACAAAGCTGTACCTTCTGATAGAAAAAACAACCACATTCTGTGGCTCAGGTTTGCCTATCCTCATGAGTGTTTGTGTTGAAGTGAACTGTTCACGTGCTTACATTCAAAACTCCTGCTAGATTGTTAGACTGCTCACAACATGATGTTAGAAAGGTTTTCTTTGCTTTGAATGCCCCTTTAAGGCTTACTTGTCACCATATTACATCTACTAAATTGCCCTCAGCACTAAAACCAGCAGCACCTCACTGTTGGTGGGTACGAAACGTGTACATTTTATATATCAAGAGTTTAAGTTCTTTTGCAGTGTTCTGATTGTGAACCTTCCTTATCCCTTTTCCTTTCATTAGGTGGTTGCACAGGGTGCTAGACTGCATATAAAGGCCACTTCAGCCAGGTTTCACTGCTGTGAACAATGGAATTAGGATCAGTGGGAGTTGGAAAAAAGGTAGGCTAGAAAAAGAAGGATAGCTTGCTCTAAATGAAGTTGTTTTTCTTGTAAACTAAAAAAAAAAAAAAATAATAAAAGGTTGAGGCAGTTGGGATCTCTAGCAATGCCTATCAGATATGACTCCTTTGATATACATGGAGCGGTGCTAATCTAGCTGAGGATCAGATACGGGGGTCTTTCTTCAATGCAACAATAATCCCATTATTTGATGCTGCTGATTCCTGTGTTGTGGCCTAAACTAAACTCCTGTCAGATATTTAATTCTATGAATATCTTCACATTGTGGTTCTTTTCCTGTAACCTGCTCCCTTTTAACGGGGGATAATGGTGTAGATTAAATACTTTTGTGCTTATTATAATCGTCTGTGTGCACCATTAAGCACATATAGTGGTTGATTTGGTTTTTTAGCCTTGCGTAATTCATGTCTAATTTCTTTTCCTCATACGAAAGCTGAAGTGGATATTAGCTGGAGCACAGCAAAAAAAGGAATACTTGGGTATTACCTAGGGAAATGAATGACATTGCAAAACTCCTTGTAGTGATGACTGGAACTGAATATTTTTGGTTCTCCCAATTTTGTTCCCTTTCAGAAAAATAAAGAACAACAGCAACTTTCATTCACGTTGCCATGAGTCGCATAAAGCCACAAATGTTAACCATGGGTTTTTTATTTGTTTATTTTTTTACTTTTCACAGAGAAGAATAACATCAGCTGGTTTGGAGGAAAGCTGCTGGAAAAGACTCTGACCCTCTTTTGCATTTCTCTTTTTTCAGGCCAGAACAAAAAAGCACTGTTTGTTCCCAGGCTAATAAAAGTCTCCAGAGACCCACTGATCTTTAATACGTCCTGGTGGAAGCAGATGCAGTTAAGTAGCGCAAAATATGAAACACCCAACAGGAGGAACTCTTACTGGCACTGGTAGATGAAGGTAGAAAGAAGCTTCAGTTTGTTGATAAGTACGAGGATGCTGTAAGTCACCCCAATGACACTGAACTGGAAGGAAAGTTAGTGACAAACCTGGCTTACCAGGTGAGGGCTCTTCTGTGTAAAGACAGGGTGGTATTGTACACTTCTACAGGCATTCTTTAATTAAATATTTTATATAGCTTTGGTTACCTGTGCTCCAGAGGGATTAATTAATTAAACTGCAACAGGCGCTACCCACATGAGAATAACGGCATTTCTTCCTGAGAAAGACTCATGAAAAGACACTGGTTTTGGAAGCAGAGAAATTAAAATTGGAATGGGATATGATGGCTCTTTATAAAAGTGTTTTGGGTAACAGCAAAAGGACAACAATTGTGGAAGCAGAAGAGATATTTAATTTAAATGACACTACTGGCACAAACCCAATTGGCTAGAAATTGGTCATGACGAAATTTAGGCTTCAAACAAGTAAAACCATTCAAAGAATGAAGCTCTGGATCAGTCTCTCAAGCAATTATGAGAGGGGAAGGACCTGAATCATTTTTCAAAAAACAGAATGTACTGAGTTACTGATGTGATTGTGAGGAGGACATTTCTTAGTGACAGACGATAAGACATCCTCAGATAACCATGAGCTAGCAAATCCAAAGGGATTGGAAAGGTGACTGACTGTTCTCATTCTCCCTTATTAAACCCATGCCTGGGTGCCTCTGCAATTGGGATAAAGGGGCCAGGGAGAAAACCCTTTCCCTGTTCCATCCTGGAGGTTGGCTACAGATAGATTATGGCAGGAGGTATGTTGAAGTAAACATCTGATACTGTTCAAATGACTGGTGGAGGGATGGAGCATTCTCTTTTTGTCTTTGGGTTAACTAGTCCTGTGATTTAGAGCTGAGAAAGCAATTTTCTACCAGCCAAGAGAGCAAGGTTTCCTTCTTTCCACCGTCCCATTGGAATAAAGCACAGTCCACTTTCAAGACCTGTGTGGAAGCTTGTCATGGTAGCCCTCTTCTACCATGAGTAGGAAGAAAGAGGCATCTTCAGAGAGTGCCTCATTTGACCTAATTTACGCATTTCCTTCAGGATGAGGTGAGGAATGCCCCAGAATTGCATAGCAATTCCCATATTAGGAGCTGAGGTGGGTAGTTACAGAACAGAAGAATCCTTTCATCATGGAGAGTGTATGGCAAGGGGAAAATGGTTGGATTATTTATTTATTTGTTTATTTACTTTTTCCAGAATAGATGCTCTGATTACTTTTCCCAGGTAAACAAGCATTTAAGATGTGAGGAATTAAGTTCTTCAAATTATCAGTTTCCTTGACTATCAAAAACTGCCATCAGCCCTGAACTCATCAGTCTCTGACTTTGATGGGCATCAGGGAAGACTTTACTATCAAGTAAAGTCCATCACTTTATGGAAGGAGAGCTGAGCTAACATGAAAGCAGTTTTGTGTTTGTGAATCTACATGTGGCTAGCACTGTAGACAAGACAACAAGACTTTCAGCTTTCCTGAGATACACTGATTTACATCATGATAAGCTGCCCAGTTAATTCAGGGACCCTTTACATCACTTTCCTTATTTGATTATGATGATCTTACACATGTGAATGTTTGTGTGTGTACATGACCTGCATGTGTAAACATTTACTATGAGACAGTAAGAGGAAATGTATTTTGTTTGCCATTTAAAAGGGATTTATTTATTTTTTCTCATAGAATATAATCTTGCTTCACAAGCATTTTTCTTGTGAGTATGCATGCTGGAAATATTTATACTTTGCTTCCAAAAATAAGCTACCAAGAATGTAATGTCAATTGTACAATATCCACATGTCTGCATTATCACCTGAACTGCTTTAGAAATTATTTTAAGTAAAAATCTTTAACTTCTGGTGCAATTACTGTTTCTGATATACCGGAGATGCATGAGTGTGTTTTGACATCACTGAAGTTGAAATTAACTGGAGTGGAAAAAAGGAGATAACTTATATCCCAACTACAGCAATGAGAAAGAATTGTGAATTGAAGCACTCTGGAAGTCTCCCAAGGTTCTTTTATTACCTCTTCGCATTCATCTCCTATCTTTTCTGGAGTAGGAGTAAGGTGTAAGGTGTATCATAAGAAAGCTGGCAGGAATTGGCCTCAGTCAACAATTAGATTAGAAGTGAATTCATGAATTTGAGGTGTGAAATAGCACATCACTGCCTTCTTTTAGATTTGGAGGCGAGATGGCTAATATGAAGTAATCTCCTGAGTGACCCCATGGGTCGTGTAGGCTAGTGCTGGAGATACTGCTTCTGACAAGCTCTAAAGATATTCTTACCTACCAGAAAGAGTTTCCTTATTTTAGTATTCTTGTTTTGTTTTCTTTAATACAGCCTGCCAAAGCAGGAAGGAAATACCTACTTTCATAAACAAACTACATCCGTGAGTGAAATCCATCCTTAAGCTGCTGAGGTGTCAGTCAACTCCCCAGAAAAAATGACTTGTTTGGTGTGGCTGACTGACAGATCCAGAGTGTCTGAATGTGTTTGAGCTGGGTCATGATGGGTTCAGCCTGAGGAAGGGTGGGTGGAGGAGAACAAAAGCCAAGTTTCAGTCTTAGCTCAACTGATATGTTATATCAGAAGTTCAGCCTTAATTTGAAGCCACTGGTTATAGTTGTCGTTTCTAGAATTATTATGTTTAGCCCCTAAAATTAGAAGGTAGGATTAAATTGTGTGGACTTTAACCTGGCAGCAGCTTATCAGAGAAATGTGGTCTGTGTGCTGTCCATATCCAGTGCGTGAGGGACCTTCTTATGTCAGCAGCTGCTGCAGCCGTAATGGGGAGATTACTTAGGAGGATGCAGGGAGGGCTCCTTTGCAGGCCTGCTGCTTGGGATATTTCCCCCTTGATGAAAGTCTGAACTCCAGTGACACATAGGTGGAAAAGGGGAGTCTGAGCTTAAAGCAAAGATATGGGACGGTTCTGCAGCCAGACCAAGCAGATCCTGCTTACAAGTGAAGGTAGGATGGCAGTGCTCTTTAGGGGAGCAATTAGGCTGCCACTGGCAGCCTCGGAGCTGTTATCACAATGAAGTTAATTTATGCCCTTACTGGAGCTTTACAGTCCAATCTAGGAGTTAAATTGCAGAGGAAGCATTGCAGTGAAGGTTATAACAACACAGTGAAGATTTCAGTTTGACACCAACCTATCTCTGTCATTTTCCACAAGATCCCATAAGCTTCCAACTTACACCTATAATCACATCAAACTGATTTCGCTGTGTTGATCGCTGTTGAAACAACGCAGCCATTGTGCAACAACCTGGGTGTGTGTGAAGTGCTCTGAGCTCCTGAAGCAGAGAGCAGAGGAAAGGAAGGTGTTTTGGTGTGCCAGTGAGAGGCCTGAGCCCACCATGCTGACAGCTTGCAGGGGTTGGGCCCTGACTGAAGGTGGTGTACTGGCTGCTCTCAGTGGAGGCTCAGGCCTGTCCCTCAAACGACCCAACTGTCTGGGTTGCAGCCTGCTGGCCCTTGATTTCAGTTAATTGCAGCTGCTATAAAAGGTGCAACCTTCCTTTTTTTGCTTACAGCTGTCAGCAGGTGAAACAAGTTCCTATTTATAACTGTTTTCATGCATTTCCCTGCCCAAGGCTTTCTAATGCTTGTGGTACACGCAGACTGGACAGTGGTGATAAGTTACTGTTATTTTTGTGGTTTTTCACCTTCCTTACTATCAAGACATTACACAGCATGCTTTTGAACTGAAGTGCTCAAAGAAATAAATCACCCTAGCCTCTCTCCCTGTTATCTCGTATGCTAGGTAAATCAATAGATACTGGCTTTGCAATCCAGCTCAGACATAAAGGTTTGCTTTAAAAAAAAAAACACTAGAAGGTAACTACAGCTTGTCTGGAGCATGTTGGTTGTAGGGGGCTAGAATCTGTCCCTATGAGCTGTAGTGTCTTCAGAGCCAAGGGGACACAACTCACTTGTGACTGGGCAGCATCTCTGCCAGTCTCTCTGCTTGTACTTGCAGCCAGCCTGCAGAAAACTTTGCATGACATGCCCTGATGTAAGAGATACAAAAGTGTTGAGTCAGAGCTGCGTTCAGTCTTATAGACTGATGGTATCTAGTGCCCTGATGAGCCACTTTTACAGTCCTCAGGTGCATTTCAGATTGATAAATGGGAAAAGGGAGAACTCTGCTTTGTCAGAGGCATGCTCAGTGGTAAACCTGCCTGCTGTGGTAAAGGTGGTGAGAGAAGACAGCATGTTTGGTTAGTGCAAACCGACTGGCCACGTGCTTCCTGAAGCACTGTAAGTGCCTGAGCTGGGGTGCTGGAACCTGACTTTCCAATCATGTGTGCCCCGCTTCCTCTGCATGGTCACATGTTGATGTGTGGGAGAGCTGTGGGTGCTCATGCAACTCTTGCAGGGCTGTGTCTTTGGGTCTGCAAGTTTCAGTGTGTCTCTAATGGCTGGCTCTCATGTCTGCCAGAGCTCCTGCACATCACACACTTGGGGTGAGGATGGGGAAGCAGGTCCTTGGCCAGAGTTTCTGGACATACTTGCAGCCAAACTCCTTTGGTCTAATTGCTGTGGTTCAGAACAGACACTGGGGCTACAAAGGTGGTGAAGGGTCTGGAGGGCAAGGTACATGAGAAGCAACTGAAGTCCCATGGTGTGCTCAGCACAAAGCAGAGCAGCTGAGGGGAAGCCTCATGGCGGCTGCAGCTCCTCACAGGGAGAGGAGGGGCAGCTGAGCTCTGCTTGCTGTGACAGCGACAGGGCCCGAGGGAACGGCATGGAGCTGTGTCAGGGGAGGGGCAGCTGGGGGTTAGGGACAGGGTCTGCTCCATAGGGCAGTGGGCATGGAACGGGCTGTCCAGGGCTTTGGGCATGGCCCCGAGTGCCAAAATTTAAGAAGCATCTGGACAGTGCTCTCAGACATACGGCCTGATTTTTGAGTGGTCTTGTGTGAAGCCAGAAGTTGGACTCCGTGATCCTTGTGGGTCCTTTCCAACTCAGGATATTCTATGATTCTGTGATCACTGCAGAGTCCATATTTCCTACTGGCTTGTAAAAGTGACCTTGCTGTCTATTTTAGGTGTGAAAGATGCTGTTTCAATACAGTGTTTCTGTTGTTTGTTTCATATTCACTTTTGTAAAGCTGTAGTTTCCCTTTTGCAATCATTGGGTGGATAGCATTTATGATTTATGATTTTGGCTAGCAAAAACCTTTATTGCACTCAGGGACCAATAACAAGGAGCTTACTCAGGGCGTGATTGGACCTGTGACTGAAATAATGTAAGTTAGAATGTTATGTAGTGATAAACACAACAAACCAAAGACAGCCTAAATACACAGAGAACTACAGAAACGGAAGGTCTCAGCTAGAATCCAGATTGCATCTGAGACAGTGCCTTCACTTTCAGATCCTGTTCTATTTTCTCCTTTTGCTGCTGACTTGATGCAAGTTATTTCTGTGAGGAGAGAGTGAGAAGGCAGATCTGTGCCTGCTCCCTCTGTAGTACTTCACCACTTTGAGCCAGCAGGATGACTGCTTCCACCTCCTGCTTCATGCTGGGAAAGGCAGCAGGAGCGGGGTTGTAATGAAGATGCAGGGCAGGATGGGGTAAGAAGGCTGAACAGCAGTGCTCTGTGAGGGCTGGAGGCCAGGAGGTGCTGAAACCAACTACTTTACCACCAGTGAGTCTCTCTTGTTTTTTGTGGAGAATGGGCTGAAGGGAAGACTGTGGATTCTGCCTGCATGGCTGCCTCTTGCAAACACGCATGTGCTCCAGCACCATGCACGATAACACACATCTCTGTAGCAGTCTGCTCCTTTGTGCCATGCTAGGTTTGTACGCATCTTGCACATCTGTATTTCCTGGTCCCTTCAGGATTTGGTGCAACATGGTCCCTCTGCAAAGCATTTTGAAAGGATTTGGGTGCACAATTACCGTCAGGTCTCTTTAAAAAATAAACAGTTATGCTGGCATGAAGAAGATGTTGGTGAGAGACTCACAAACTGCACTTTGCCCTCTTGTAATGATATTTCCTTGTTTGTGCGTATTTGGGTGACTGTCTGGTATCAGTGGCTATGCCTCACAGCATGCCTATGAGCAGCTCCCGTTCATACTGGTGGCATTCAATCAGGAAGCAGAAGTGGCAGCGGGCAATTTAGATAATGAGGTCACAATGTGAATTGTTTGTATGCCATTCAAAAAATACACAAACCAGAGGCCAATGTGTTTTTCACCTGGTTTATTGATAGTCTGTGTTTATGAGTAGTGATTACGGAGCAAAAGATTTCTTAGATCAGATCAATAAAAAAGGAGTAACGTGCAGACTTTTCTATCACAAATAATAGAACCAAAGGCTACAGAGCATTTTAAAATATCTTCTTCCCTAGTGAGTCTCAGTCTACGGTGTGACAGTGCAGACAGCAGACGTAAGAAGGTGATTTGTGAAAGCGCCACAATGTTTAGAAAATCTGGACAAAAAGCAGTGTGAAAAATACACACTGTCCTCATCTGAGCAGGCAGATGATGAAACAGGAGGTGGAGAATAAGAACAAGAATGACCACTGAAACTGGACCCAGTTATGTCTGGCTTTAAAAGAAAGTACTGGTATATCAGTGTGCAAGATGCTCTACTGAGATTTGTGTTTTTGCTTTCATGAAGTTTAGGAAAGCCGTTGTGTTTGAAAAAGGTAGTAAGTGGTCAGTGCAGTCCTCCAACTTCAGTAAGAATTATTATAGAATGGCTTGGGTTGGAACAGAACATAAAGCCCATCTAGTTCCAGCCCCTGATGGATTGCCACCCACCATCTCAGGCTGCCCAGGGCCCATCCAACCTGGCCTTGAGCACCTCCAGGTATGGGACACCCACAGCTTCTCTGAGCAGCCTGTGCCAGAGCCTCTCCACTCTCCGAGTAAAGAGTTTATTCCTAATATCTAACTTAATATCCCCTCTTTTACTTTAAAGCCATTCCCCCTTGTCCTATCATTATCAGTCTGTGTAAAAAGTTGGTCTCTCTACTGCTTATGAGCTCCCTTCAAGTACTGGAAGGATCACAGCTGATTTGACTCTACCGGGAGATAAACAGTGGCTCCAAAATTGTCTAAGTGACAGGATGGTTTAAAACAAAACAAAACTAACTCAACCAAAAAAAAAAAAAAAAAAAAAAAAAAAAAATCAATCATGATTTTAGTGTAGATATCTTCAGAAATTTAAAGGAATGGGGTTTGAATTCATTGGACAAGGATCTTTCTCCGTTAGTTTGTCAGAGGACAGCACTTTGTTTATTTGTTTGCAGTGCTTCTCATTGCCACCAGCAATGGAAAGTGATGTATTCCCATCTACTTAATCCCCTTTAAAAAACAATCCAGACCACAATGAAGTCATTCTGGTAACTTGATGCAAGTGTTTATAAATAAGTTGTTGTCGGTATGCAGTAACCGTCTACTCTGATTTAGAACATAATAAAATGTCAGAAGCTATTTATTAACCCATACGCTGGAATCATGAATGCAATGTTCGGCTTAGAAAATTGTTTCTTTGAATTTACCAAAATGCTGTGAAGTTATGGCCAGTACTGCAACGGCACTGCCCTTAACCATGAATTTCCCAACCTCTGAGCGTGTGGATTTTATCTGCGATGTGTGAGGGAAACGTACCATTTTGCATAGCAACTGCAAGGGCTGTTTATTCATTTTGGGTTGGAGGGTGGAATAAAGAGCCTGAGTCATAAAATCGCAAGCCATATTCCAGCTTCCTTAATATCGGGGAGTGTTCAGAGTTTATTGTCTCTGTGGCAATGAGACCACTAACATGTTTTCTTCATTCAGTTCTCGAAAAACATTCATGTATTGAAACCCAGCTTCTCACAGGGTCAGACTGCCAACATTTTTTTTTCAGAAGCACAGGCTTACTAGCATAATGGGTGTTGCTGCCTTTATTACTAAGACACACTGACAACATAATTGTCCCACACATCTTTCTCCTAGCATGGGACTGCGTATGTGGGATTTGCCAGCTGGTAATTAAGTCTGATGCTTAGTGCTGAAGTCTGTTTGCAGCTGGTGTTGGATAAAACACAGCTGGTGCCTTCTTGGAGCCAGCAAACTCTGGCAGGGGTTGGCCTCAGACCCTGTGAGGTTTCAGCTGAATCCCATCTCTGCTCTATCTCTGGGAAAAGCATTGCTGGGGGCTAAGCATTGTGCATGCAGTTGGTACTTGGAGGCGCAATCAGGCTGAGCGTTGGAGCCAAGGAAGAGTTCAGCAGGTAGCACTGGCACCCTACAGCTGCCCACTGGGCTGAACCGTGCTTCCCGTCTGTGCTTGGCAGAGGACGTGGCGGTCAGCATGTGACATTGGCCTGGAGGGGACTGAGCCAGCAGCTTGAAAGCACCCTTTTATTTCACCCTGCAGTAGGAGCTGTCAGCGCTGTGGAGAAATTAAATGAAAACAAACTTTGACCATCATGTCACTGGTGTTGAAAATAAACAGGGATGTGGGAGTGGCGATCCTGCTCTATTTTTTTCTGCTGCATCCTCCAGCTACAGAGCTGGGATTAAGGCATTAGCCCTGCTCCTGCTGAGCTTCTTCTTTACCCGGGGACACTGGCAGAGCACCATCTAGAATATATGGACAGTGCTACAAATACAGGATAAGACGGTAGCAGGGCCCACCAGTCTTGCTGTGTACAGTGCCGTTGACTAAGCTGATGGCTTATGTTGAAAGGCATCTTATAGATCATCAAGTTCCAACCCCCCTGCCATGAAAATAGAGTTGCCAACAGTAGGTCAGACTGCCCAGGGCCCTATCGAACTTGGCCCTGAATGCATCCAGTGATGGGTCATCCGCAGCTTCTCTGGGCAGTCTGTGCCAGTGCCTCACTGCCCTCTCTGTCCTTGCTCTAGGTGAACTGGCTCCCTCCTGGAGTACGAACAGAGCATGTTGCACTTGGTTTCCCTAAACAAGGAAGGTTTCTGCATCTGCCATGAGTTTCCCGACTCCTGGATGTGCAGCTGCAGAGCTATTGCTGGTGCTTATTCATGCCTGAGATTCCCCAGGCAGCAATGTGACTGTTCATGGTCTGCATTTCCAACATCTTTCTTTTTTTTTTTTTTTTCTATTGTAAACATAATGTGTTTAGGGGTGGCGTTACTTGTCTTTGCCTTGGTTATTCCACTTCCACTGATCCAGGTAACCTGAAGCTGCTGATAACTGTAGTTCTTTGTGCAGACCCAAAAGACAGAACTTGGAAATGCTTGGGGGCCTGAAAGATTACCTTTAAAAAGAAGAGTAATTCCCTTCTCCCCAAATAACTAGACTTGTAGTTCAGCAAGTTGTTTGCTGAAGTCGTGATTCACTGGTAAACAATCAGTGCTGTGAAGCAAAGGAGTGTGCAGCTGGGAATAGCGAAGTACTCAAAGGAAATTTTAGAGCATGGGGAAGCTGCAGGAAAGCAGAGTCCCAGGGAAGAGCTCCCTTTGTTATGGCTTTTCACAAACATCGGGAGAAAGAACTAATGGTGCCAAAGCGGTGTCGTGTGTTGGTTGATTGATTCTCCTTGAAAGTTTATGGTAAAAAATAAACAGTTCAGACAAATAAACATTTGAGGGCCATGCAGCAACTGTAAGTGGGCAGCACTCTCCTTTTCCAGTTTGTGCCTGGGAATGCAGACAAGGCCCAGAAGGAAGCTTCTGCTGCTGTGTTTCTAGTGACTGCAGCAGTGTTTGAGCTGAACTGAAGAAATTCATGCTGGAAGTGAAATCAAAGTGTCCTTGGCTTTTTGTAAGTTTTTGTCTGCTTCCCATTCCCAGGCTTTCCCCAGGTTTCCGGATGTCTCCAGCTGGGCTGTACAAGGGGAGACGTGCCTGGGGCTGGGTGCTGGGACCAAAGACTGTGCTGCATG
>PPHD01006005.1:15203-25298 GCA_002909625.1 Bambusicola thoracicus | reverse complement strand
ATATATATGTTATGAAGATGTAAACATATATTTTGTATTTCGGAATTTTCACTTTCAGGAAAATCATGCTTGTATCTTGAGATTTTTGGAAATCTTCACTGACAGGAAAAAAGGAAAAATACCACTGAGACCACATAATTCACTCAGAACTGATACTGTATTTATTGTGGATTAAAAATAAAAGCATATTATTCACTTTAAATATACAATAACGGATATTCAAAAAAATTCATCAGAGGAACTTGCAGCATATCCATTAGATGCAGTGAAGATAAGATTTTCTCCCTCTAAGTTGGGAGGTTCATTATATCAGAAATGAGCTAAAGCTACTTACCACTCTGAAAATGACGTGCAAAATCTGCCTTTGTGATCTACATTGCCTTTCTGAGTTTCTTACGAGGACAGAAATGGATTTCAGGGATATTTTAATAATGTGCTATGTAAAAATGCTGAGTCCTGTTATTAATGGTGAGTTAATATTTCTTGTTTATTTCTTATTTTTTCCAGGGATATTTTTTTTCAGCCCTAAACCAGTCTTGCATAAAGCTGAAAAAAAAGGAGAGAGATATGGTTTCTCAAAATAGGCAGCTCTAGGAAATAAGAAAAAGTAAGTATTTGCATATTATTTTATTTTCAGGGAAAGCCATAAAGCAAAACTAGAATATTTTTTGTAATTTCAGAATTAATTCATCTTTCTATTACTTTTGGGTTCACATAGAGACATAAAGTGCCAGTATATAAAAGAGGCATAGTAGAAAAGGACACCACTATACTTAGACCCTAGTTAGTAAAACTACACACAGAATATAATGTAAAGTATGTGATTTGTGGAAAAATCTAGGTCTCAATGTGTTGTGTGTGTGTCTTTTGGAGCTCATTTAACACATATCAAATTTTAGTCCATTAATTTAAAAATTTGTCTTCTTTCTCATTCTTATGTGACTGTCTTTGGGTATAAATACGTATATCTTACAGACTGGAGAGCTGGGCAGAGGGGAACCTCATGAGGTTTAACAGGAGCAAATGTATTGTCTTGTACTTGGGAAGGAATAACCGCATGCATCGGTACAGGTGAGGGAATGACCTGCTGGGAAGGACCTCTGCAGAGAAGGGCTTGGATGTCCTGGTGGACAATGGATAGGCCATGAGCCAGAAGTGTGCCCTTGTGTCTGAGAAGGCCAGTGGTATCCTGGGATGCATTAAAATGAACACGGCCAGCAGGTCATGGGAGGTGATCTTTCACCTCTACTCTGCCCTGGTAAGTCCATATTTAGACTACTGTGTCCAGTTCTGGGCTCCTCAGTTCAAAAAAGACAGGGATCTCCTGTAAGGAGTCCAGTGGAGGGCCACAATGATAAAAGGCCTGGAACATCTCCTGCATGAGGAAAGGCTGAATTACCTGGATCTGTTCAGCCTGGGGAAAAGAAGACTGAGAGAGGATCTGATAAGTGTTCATAAGTATCTAAAGGGAGGTGAGAGGTAAATAGATGAGGCTGGGCTCTTCTCAGTGGTGTGTAGTGATAGGACAAGGAGTAATGGCCTAAAACGTAAACATAAGAAGTTTTCTACTAACATGTGGAAGAACTTTACAGTATGGTTGATGGAGCACTGGAACAGGTTGCCCAGAGATGTTGTGAAGTCTCCTTCCATGGAGACATTCAAGACCTGTCTGGATGCCTGCCTGTGAGACCTGTTGCAGGGAATCTGCTTTGGCAAGGGGGTTGGGCTAAATGATCTCTTGAGGTCCCTTCTAACCCCTGCAATTCTGTGATTCTGTGTGATTCTGTAATGCAGCAGGTTTTGAAAACTTTTTGAAGTGTTGCAAGCAGTGGTGTATTCTGACTGCTTCTGTGAGGAAAACAGAGAGGCAGAAATATGGAATCTTGGCTTCCTGGTTCTGAATGGAAGACCATGGGGGATAAGAGCTGCAGCACCATAGAAAACTGACTTCACTGTGGAATAGCAATTAAGTAAAAAAATCATTTAAAGCAGTATTCCTGTATCATAAAGAAGAGTATAAACAAAAGCAGGTAATGGTATTTTGTCAGTATGTGTACCTGGAGGTAACTATTATTTTGGAAGACCATTACCCATCTGTTGGCAGTTTCATGAACAAACATAAGTAATGACAGAATAATTTGTAGGCTTATGAATCATTTCATGCTACCTGCTGGAAGAGACAGAGGAGGAAGAAAACATTGGGCTCATGGAGAGTGGATGTGACAAGGTACTGTTGTCTTGGATTGAATGTGTCACGTGGGAGGAAAAGGGGAAGTTTCAGCTTGGATGTTAGGAAAAAATTATTCTCAGAAGAACTGATGATGTGAACTAGATGGTCTTAGGGGTCTTTTCCAACTTTAATGATTCCGTGATTCTGTGATTCTATGAAAAAAGCTTCCATGGCTGAATAGTTCTTGGAGGAGCGTACTTTCTGCTGGTAAAAAAGATGCATTAGTGTGTGTGTGTGTGTGACCCTATGTATTCAGCCCAAAGGGAACAGACAGTAAGAGGTGTGGCAGGCATGCAGAGGGCTAGAAGGGGCCTCTGAGTGCAAAACAGAGCAGGAGATGATAGGTGGGGAAGGGGCAAGATTTAACCAGCAGGAGGAGAAGGAAAGACAGGGGAGTTAGTGGCTGAGAACAGCCTGCACAGTGAGGTGTGGTGGTCTTCCTCAGCAAGCACACCCACCACAAAATGAGTTCCCATTGTCACAGGTTGAAATTTCTAACATCAATGTTTATAATTGCCTTGATAAAAAACCCAACTAATGTGGCCACATCTGTAGTTAAGTTCGCTATTATTCACTGATGCAATGGAAAGGAGTATTTGGAGCTGGGTTGGATGAGGCCAGATCCCTCAGACAAGGGGATGGTTGGCACTGGCCCTGCACCTTGCTTCTCTGGTTTCATTCAGCCTGTGCTTTCTGACTGTGTCCGACATTTCTGCAGCTCCTGAGCAATCTTCTCTTGAATATTTTTCTCCAAAGCAGGATGATCCTCCCTCAAAACAGTTAAGAGAATGGGAAGATTTGGTTGGAAATTCTTGAAAGAGAAAAGTGCATTTCCTAAGGTATTTTGTCAAAGGACTATTAAAAGCATGCTTCTACTCTTAGAGACAATGCATTAAAGAGGAAAGTTAGTGATGGAAGAAAACCTCTATGGTTTCATGGGTGAAACAGAACAAGAACTGAATGAGTGAAGCTGAAGCCTGACAAAGGGAAATCTAGAAATTAAGGAAGTAAAAGAAAAGCAATCAACAAACCAGAAGTCACGATCTTTCCAAAGAAACCATCGAAACAAGTTGTATCTTCACTGTCTCTTGGTGTCTTATGTAAAGTTTGAGTTGCACTGCATTTGAATCAGAATAAGTGTGAAACAAATCCAAGTAAATAAACTTGGCCCAGAAGAGAGGGATTGAAATGCTGATGGAAGATCTGGGTGAGAATCAGACACAGAACACAGGAGTATGCAGGACGCTGGCAGAAGAAGTAAGGAGCTAATGAGCTTTTTGCTCTCTAATAAAGTGTGGCTGCTGAAAACAAATAACTAGTCTGATAGAATCTTAGAATCTCATCCTAGAAAATAAAATGAAATTGAAGTTCTCAATTTTTCCAGCATCCTGGGGGTGAAACTGATTTAATTTTTTTTTTCCCATTCCCATGTTTTTCCATTACTCCAAAGCTTTGAAAGTGACCTTTTTCCTTTATTTTTTTTCCCCCCCTAATGTTTATGTGGTTTTTACAAGTTGTTATTTCTTTCTTCTTATCGTGAGTAATCTATTTTGTCACTGAAGCACTTAAACTGTGTACTACAGGCAACAAGTCTACATATGTACATATGCTGGTGCTGTTTTCAAGTGCTCTGATGGTGGAAGGGAGTGTTACAGTAGATCCTATTCATAACATTAGACTATGGTAAAGGAGAACAGGTAATTAGAATAGAATAGAATAGAATAGAATAGAATAGAATAGAATAGAATAGAATAGAATAGAGCAGAATAGAATTGAACAGAGCAGATCAGTTCAATTGGAATGGACCTTCAAAAATACTGCTGTCTGACCATTTCAGGGCTAAGGAATAGTTAAAGCATGTTATTGAGGGCATTACCCAAATGCCTTTTGAACACTGATAGGCACGGGGCATCAACTACCTCTCTAGGAAACCTGTTCCTGTGTGTGACCACCCTTATGGTAAAGAAATGTTTCCTAATGTCCAAGCTCCTGGTGCAGCTTTGTGCCATTCTCCTGTGTCCTGGCATAGGTACCAGGGAGCAGAGCCCAGCACCATCCTCTCTACTTCCCCTTCTCAGGAAGCTGCAGAGCAACAAAGTTGCCTCTTTATCTCCAGATCTCTTGACTGGACTCCCCAAATGTGATTGGCCTCTGTTCACAGGACATGCCTTCAGCCCTATTACCAGCTTTGTTGCCCTCCTGTGGATGCTTTCAAGTACCTTAATATCCGTTATGTGTTGTGGAGCCAAGAACTGCACACAGTATTCAAGGTTAGGCTGCACCAACCCTAGCTATAGCAGGGGAATCACCTCTTTGGACAGCTGAGTTGGCTGTGTTTACTGCACCCCAAACACACCTCTTAAGTGACAGGTGGTTTCAGTTTCTGTTGACCCCAGTTCATCTGGGAGATGCACAAGACACTTGAAAATGCCCACATTACATTTGAGAATACTCGAGCAGAAGTTCTCTGGTGCGCCTTCTTTTTTATGTACAATCTGTAGCCGTTAGTGGTGATCTTTATTGTTTAGATCATGAAATGAAGCATGTTGTGATGTCAATCCACTGCAGTTTTCCTGTGACTCTTGACATTTGTCCATTTGCTGCTGTGGATGTGGGCTTGTTTTTGATGTGCCCTTAACATAGGAATAAACTTTATTTCAACTGGGTTGAAGCATTTACAAAATGCAGTCATACCAACAGCTTCCATTCCCTTGCTAATTAACTCTGATTTTTGCTGCAAACCAGGTAAAATGTGCATCATCCTTGAATCAACGAACAAATGCATATAGAATTATGTCTGCTAAAAATTGATACATGTGAAAAAAAGAAATTCTGTGCCCGAAGGATATCTTTTGCTTATCTGTTCATCTGTTTATTTATTTATTTTTGAAGTGGTAACTGCTTAGCTAACGATTTGAGGGATAGAGCAATTCACTTGGCTTACTTAGTCTTATCAAGAAAGAATGGTGAGAGAGATGGGAACAAAACTTTTGTGAGCATATGAAAGAGCAGTTGTTAAACTCATTCCAAGGCTAAATCATCCTGCATTAAGGGAACCCTACAGCAGAATAGGAATTTCAATGTTCTTCTGTCTTTCTTTTACTTTTATTTAAATTCTTTTCAAAACACTTTCTTATATTATCACCGTGTGTGCATGCCTGCATATTTATTCACTCTTTTTTTTTTTCATTTTGAAATGAAACTGCTATGAATCACCACTTCCAAGAGTGGCTAGTAAATCTGATATGAGTCTGTTCTGAGGGAGTTTTGGAGAAAAAAAAAATCACACTGGAGGATCTACAGTTTCAGCAGGGAATCTAGAGATGCGCAAGAGAGCTGATTAAGTAAATAATTATTTTTGTCTCACTTATCAAAACAATTTTGCACATGAGGCATGTAGGCAATGTCAGCATACTAATGAGTGCTAGCTTTATGGGCTTGTTTCATAAAATGGAGTGGACAGATGTGTCATAATTATGAAAATTAAACAAGCATGATAAAATTGAACCATTTAAAGTTGTTTAAAGTCCATGCATGGCCTTTTATATTTTGATTATGCTAAACAAATTTAAAATGGATTGAAGACATTTATAGACTGCTACAAGTGAAATATCATGACATGAGTGCATGCTACTTTGTTAATGAGTTTAGAAGTGGCCTGATGAGCACAGTTTAAACTTCCAACAGTGGAAATCAAAGTACAATTAGTTGATGGACTCCATTCAGAGGTAACTGGGAAATGGTCAGAAGACTATATTAGGTAACTACCTTTTTTTGACCTCATAGAATCATAGAATCGCTAAGGTTGGAAAAGACCCACAGGATCATCCAGTCCAACCATTCGCCCTTCACCAATGGTTCTCGCTAAACCATGTCCCTCAACACAACATCCAAAGGCTCTTTGAACACCAAATCTTTATAAAATCTCCATATCTATACAGATCTTTATAAAATCTTTATAGATCTTTTAATCTTTATAAAATCTCTATATCTCATCTTTATAAAAGCCTGAAATGAGCATATTAAATGTAAAACTCCATTAAAAAGTTAGCTCAGAGGTGGCATAGCTGCATATAAACTTTTTATTTTTGGAATTGATTCCCTTTCATAGCAGGGTAGGAGCTTGAGTATCTCCACTTAAAACTGAAATGTAAATTGAGATCTTAGAAATCACTTATCACTGCCAACAAAATCAAGATTCAGAAAAACGTCAATCAAGAGTGATGAATCTTACTGATTTTCATTACGGCATTGAAAGGTGCCTCTTTTATTTCTGTGCTCTTGGGATGTAAATATAAGAACACACCCGAAGAAGAGCGTACAGTCTGAAGAACGAGTAGGAGTGTGCTGCGTTCTGAGCAGGAGATTAAAGATTCCAGAGATTCCAGGATTGGGAAGCACAGGCAAGGATACATCAGTGAAGTGGAACTGGAAGCATGTAAGTCTGGCAGAGTCTGATGAAGAGAACAAGAAACTTGCACTTAAGCTTGATAGACAACCGAAAGAGAGATGTCATAGTAGGGATCAGCCAGGACTCTCTGCAGGTTGTTGCAAACTTCAGAAATACTGAGCCACCTGGGTGAAACTAGTAGCTGTGTAGTTTCCCTGCAGAGACACATATCTTTGTGACTTTACAGGCAGCAGTCTCAGTATTCAAAAGAAATCCATACAGATTTAAAAAAAAAGAAGAAGAAAAGAAACCAAATGTCATGTCTGTTCCAGAGTACCATGTGCTAATTTACATTTATACCATGTGTAGCACTGAGTTTTCCGGACTCGCAGCTGAAGTTCCTGTTTGAAGTTTCTTCTCTGTCCGCCTCTCGTGTCTTTCCTCAAGGAAAGGAATGAGCTAGTGTTTAGCTATTATTGTCTATTGCACTTTATTATCAAATGGCAGGGCTATTTATTTCTTATTTTGGTTGGGTTCAATATTTGAGTCATGGAGCAACTCAAGAGTTGTAAGAGTGATGCATTTCTCTATTGGGCTCAAATTCATCTAATCATTTGAGCTCTCGTGGGCTCAGACTATGTCTCTATATCCATTAACAGCAGAGTTCTTATCAGGCTGTGGACTTTGTTTTCAAATCAGCTGATCTACTGCTTGGTGAAGAAAAGAGATATTTTTTCTTTCTTTGAAAAGTCTGACTAACTCAAAACGGACATGTATTCTTTCATAATGGAAAGAGGATGTAGAACCCTACTTTAGCTAACCACAGAAGAGAAATAGATTGTTACATACCAGAAATGTGATATTTCAGTCTCCGTCTTTCTTTCCAAATCTCAGTATTTTTCTCATAATTTAAGAAATTGAACAAGATTTTGTAATCCAAGCAACTCCCTTTATGGCCTATTATAGGTAAGAATGCAACTGGATTGAATTACAAATTCGAACACATTAATTGTTGTTATTGCCTACCTTCATTACATATCCCCTGGAATGTCTTCCCAAATGATTGCAGGCACTATCATCTGTAGGATTACACAATCTGTATGGAATACTTAGTACTAATTGTCCTGATCAAATTCACTCATGCCTCACCTTATGTTTTGCAAAACCAGAAGTGACTGTGGGATATATGTTTTCCTTGAATTTTGAATTTTCTTTGGAAGAGTGAAACAAAATATCTATATTTTAAGTCAAAACCAAAATCACATTATTTTACATTACTTTATATGTGCAATAGCACAACCTACTAGTTATATTTTATGTCTCTCTCATTTTTCCAACATCACACAAGCTATTAACCTGAACTCTGTTTTCCACAATGTAGGGCAGTCTTTGGTCTTGTTGCACCAAAGCAGAGCATTGTAGGAATCCTTTAATTCTGATAAATAATTAGAAATGCAGTTTTGGCTGTAAAACAGAAGCAATGAAGGATGCAAAATAGCTTGAACAAGAACTGTCTTCAGAAAAGACAGTAGTACAGGCAGTTATTATTTAACATTAAACAGACTCAAAGTAAAATGCAGTAATATTTTCGCATAGATTTTAGAAAGTCTTTTGTTTCACAGGTTTATTTATTTTTATTCCATAGTGGAAGAGTACTGAAATGTCAACACCATGTGATGGAAATTCTAACATTTTATCGGTTTCCTAAAAATGAAGAAAAATATGCAGAGCACACCAACCTGTTAGCTACTGGTAGCCCAAGCAATTACTCTAAAAGGGTTTACTTTTGCACAGGCAAGTATCTGACTAATATATCACTGACACAACTGGCTTTGTGGTGCTTCTTCCCACTCTCAAATTTAAATAATTTCTGAAAAGCAAAGATGAAGTAGAGGATGTATATAACACCATAGTTAAAGCTATCACTAACTACTATTAGAGCAGCCCAGAACTGGTGTCAGTAAAAAAGATGAATGCAATTAGGATTCATATTTATCTTAAATATATCTCCATTTGAAAGAAGAAATAATAGTAATAATAAAGATTTGGCCTATTAAATTCAAGTGGAATTTTCTGCATACTTTTTGTTGCTTTCCAAGCTGTTGTCAGTCTTCCCCTCTCTCCTTTTTCAGTGTTTATTTTCCTAAAACTTTGTAACTATATTTTATTTTTACTAATTAAAATAACTCATATTATCTCTTCATATCTTTCCAGTTTTCTCTTTTTTTTCTCTAAATGCTAATTTGTCTTCACTGTTGTCAAACCTCTTTAAGTAGATTTAATTAACCAAAGTGAGGCGTTGACAACATCTAAAGGTATTCTGATAAAACATTTTTAAAGCTGCAGTACTTTGCTAAAGTTTGTTCAGATAAAGTCACTAAGAACCTGAATTTTTGTGCTATTAGTACAGTGAGTAGAAGCAGACTGCTTGAAGAACATTGTCTGTATTTTCCACAGAGAATTGCACTTATAGGTAGTGTTAATGGTAATAATTATGTTAACTAGAAAGGAAAAGAATTGAACAGGGAATTAGAGGTTCCTTTCACGTATATGAACGTGTCTTCCAGAACTAATTATAACACAGACATGTTTAGAATGCAAAATAGTGGGGGCAGGAACAACACAGTGCTGGGCCACAGGATTCACCAAATGAGAAAAGGACTCATTTGTTATGCTCAGTTGTTGCAAAAAAGATGGTGCACAAGTGTCAGGGACCCAGGCATCTTGGTCTGAATTTAGAGGGAAGCTCTGGTGCTACACTGAAAATTGATGGACTACTTGCGGCATGACTGGCAAACTCCACACTCCTGGTAAACCCTACACCGTCTCATTTGTAAAACAATGCCAAACTTCTGCGTCAAAGGCTGAGCACTCTCTGACTCATGTGAATTTTGGAAAACTGTAATTTAACCGATGAGATAATGTTGACCTTTCTGGTGGAATTTTCATCGTATCTGGTGCAGCCATTTCTATGGCTGCCCTTCCACCACAGTCACTGACAATTTTTGCATAGCAGACACAAGTGACCTCCTGAGTATTCTGCTCAGGGAAAAATAATTGCTCAGTGCTATAAGTGTACACTCTCTGACTTGTTCCTTCAGTTCCGAAGCTCACTGCCCTATTGTAGCCTCTTTTCATTGTACAGCCCTCCAAGACTGCAGCATCTAGGTGCAGTGAGAGCAACCTTGAAACTGTTTGCAGTTCAGACAAGCTTGCTTCTGGGACCTGAGCCACACACAGTTTGCCTTACTTTGCATCTCCTCTATCTCTTCCTGTGGGAGACTGTACACAGCAAGTGAATCCTTCTGATTAAGATGGCAAATAAGCAATAGCCAAAAAGCCCTATCTTTCTCATGCCAGCTTGTAGTTGCCAAGCCTTATGCATGTTGAAGAGTTTTCTTTCAAGGTCAGAAAATCTACTCCTTGTAAAAATGTCCATACCTACATTTAAAATGATTTTGCTACTACACCTGCA
>PPHD01006004.1:621-25298 GCA_002909625.1 Bambusicola thoracicus | reverse complement strand
CCCGCCCCCCGCCCGCTCCCCACGTACTTATCCATCTTCCCCGGGCCTCCGCGCCTTCCGCCTCTGCCTCCTCCTCCCATCTGGTCCATAAGCGGGCCGGGCGGACCCCCGGGCCCCCCTCCTCGCCGGCCTCCTCCTCCGTAGCCGCCTCGATCCATGCCCCGGCCGCCTCTGAATCCGCCTCTGTCTCCGCCGCGGCCGCCTCTGAACATTCCGCCGGGGCCGCCGCGCTCCATCATACCGCCGCCTCTGCCGCCCCTCATTCCTCCGGGGCCGCCTCTACCGCGGTCTCCGCCTGAGGGAGAGGGAAACCTTCAGAGCAGGGAGAGCCGCAGCGCCACGCGGCCCTCCTGCCCCGCTCGGTGCACCCCAATGGCGGCGCAGTGCCGTAAGGAGGAGCGCCGCAGGGGGCGGTGGGACCCCCACGGACAGCGAAGGATGCGCCTCTGGGCACGCAGCCGGTACGGCCGGGGCTCCAGGATGGCACCTGCTGAGCTGGAGGGGGAACCCAGCGGCCGGTGGATGGCAGTAAGGGAAACTGCAGAGCTGGGAGACGCGGGGCTCACTGAGGGCAGTGGCGGGGAGCACGGAGGTCACGGCGGTGCTCTGGAGAAGTGAAGTGCTGCAGAGCGCCGCGGGGAAGTGGCTCTGCAGCTCGGAAGAGCGCTAAGTGTGGGAGGGTTGCAGGCAGAGCAGTCCCTGCCTCCATCTCGCAGCTCAGACGGATGGCGGCCCGGGGGCAGGAAGCAGCTGCTCCCACATCCCCACCGCCCTCGTGGCAGTCACAGAACTGCCAGCGCCACCAGCCCAGCCCAGCCCCGCCATCAACGCGGCCACACGTACCTGGAGGGGGAAAAGGGGGCGGGAGAAAGCCTTCTGGTTTAGGAGCCTTGCACTGATTGCACTCTGTTCTCCAGGCGAAGTTCTGGTTTCCACATCCCCTAGGTGCAACAGAGAGGTCAGTAAGGAGCAGGAGTGCACTCCTGGTTGGGTAACGCTCAGCAGTGCTGCACGGCCACCACAACACCCCCATACAGCAGGGGGATGTTGGGACCCTTAGCACGGTGAGCAGCCCAGCTCAGCCGGCCTGCAGCACGGGGCTGCAACACCAACCCTCCAACTCTGGGGGGGGGAAAGGAGTTCCCCTTTAGGGCCAGCAAGTTGTTAGGAGAAAGGCCTGCATGCCAAGGCCAACGCCTCAGCCGGCACAGCCCCCCGTGCTGAGATGAAGGACGGTGGTCCTACAGCCCCGCGGTGCCCCAGCCTGGGAAAAGGAGGTGTTTGTGTGCAGGGAGGGCAGGCAGTACTTACGGGTTGGGGCACTGCCAGTCCCCAGCACGGTGCTGCACGCTGCCCCCAGAGGGGTTTCCCCTGGATCCCCGTGGTCCTCTGGAGGAGAAGCCTCCCCTGTCGCCACCTCTGCCTCCCATCCGGCCCATGGGACCGCTCGGCCCACCGGGCCCCCCTGGGCCTCCGGGCCCCCCGGGACCTGCAAGGAGAGCTCCATTACCACCACCGGGCAGCGGCTGCAGGCAGAGGATGCTGTGCTGCGAGCTGAGCCTCTCGGGGGCCTGAGGGAACGGGAGGTTACCCCCCCGGCGGGGGGGGGGCATTCCCCGCTGATCCCGTGGGGGCATCCCGCCCCTCATGCTGTTCATCGGGCCCTTTTTCCGTGTGAGGCTGACTTTGAGCTTGCTGCCCTGGAAGTCCTTCCCTAGGAGAAACGCAAAGGCAAGAGCCTCATTCTGTGCCGCAGGTCTCCGCACAGAGCCCGGTACCACACACATCTTCCCAGAGCGTACACAAGTGCACGGAGTCCATAATCACATGGAAAACCGCAGAGCAGAAGGGCAATCCCAAAACATCACACCCCACACTCACCATCAAACCATTCAACAGCTGTTTTGGCAGTGGATGGGTCATCATAAGAGACCGTGGCATCTCCTTTCGGTTTGCCAGTTTCTTTGTCGATGTAGAGGTGTATCAGAGGCTGCCCAGTCCTCTTGTTCATCTAGCAGGACACCAAAGCATGATTACAAGTCACGTGGCCCTGTACGCACTGAGTGGGGATTCTCTCCCCTGTTCTGCTTTTGGTCTGAGATAACACTTCCACTCGGCAACTCTGTGGTAGGAGAAAGGGCCCTCTGGCTTACCACGCCAACAGCCACCCCCTGACAACCCGATGCAGGAACTGGCCCAGCAGCCTCTCCTGCGGGCTCCTGGGAGCGCAGGAATTGAGCTGCAGCCTCCCCACATCCTCCTCCGCTCTCTCCACCGCCCCGCTCTCTCAAGCTGTCACACATCCCACCAGCAGCAGATCCACAGAGGGATGCTTCCTCTGAGTCTGTAAGCGCTGCTGCTTCTGCGTGGCTGATGGAGGTGCAGAGGGACAAAGCCTGCAGAGGCTCTGCTGGGGAGCTTGTGCTACAGGGCAGCTGACCCCTCAGAGCAGCCCAGCTCCATGGAAGGGGCCGAATGGGACAGCCGGCAGGGAGGAGGCAGCCAACCCCCTTCCTCTGTGCTCCGCTCCTGGAGGTGAATGGGTGCTCACCTGCACGTTCCTCTCACCTTGACAACCCCACACTGTTTGAAGAAGTCTGCCAGATCCTCCAGGGTCACATTATCATTGAGTCCCTGCACATACACTGAGCTGTTGTCCGAGTCCTCATCCGGGTCCATAGGTGGGCCTAGGAGACAAATCTCAGCATCAGGCAGCGGGAAGAGGCAGCGGTCCAGCAGCGCAGCACTGCTCGCACGTCACCCCTCAGCCAGCTGCAACTGCTCTCTCAATGAGTGCATTTATGAAGCGACAGGGAAGTCCAGGCACTGAGAGCAGTGATGAGGGCTGAGCTGCCCTGTCTGCTCCCTGCTGCAGAGCCACCCAGCATGGCCAGGACAGCTGGCCATGTAATGCTGGTCTGTGATGCGAGACCCCTGCGATGGGGCACGAGTGAGACCCAAAAGCACAATACACCCCTGCATCCTTCAGGTCCTGCACACGGATGCTCACCCCCTCCTGCTGCAATAATTCCCTCTTTCCTTAGGCTGACAGGGAACTACCAAATGTGCCTGTGCAGGAGGAAGCAAAGGGCTACGGGTGGGGGTGGCACAGGTTGCCCAGAGAAGTGGTGGCGCCCCATCCCTGCAGACAGCCGAGGTCAGGGGATGGGGCTGTGAGCACTGATGGAGCTGTGGGTGTCCCCCTGCATTGCAGGGGGTGGTTGGATAGGACGGCCTTTAAGGGCCCCTTCCAACTCAAACCACTCTATGATCTTATAAGGAAGGAGACTGCTGGACAAGTGCCTACAAGCTCCAGACTGCTGCAGCCTGGGACGTGCTTTCTGCTGCTCCAGGCAGCTACACAGCAGCTCCTTGGCAAGAGCCCCCAGCTCCACGGAGAAGCACATCTCGCATACACGCGTGGGCTTCCACCAGTGCAGGTGCTCTGACGAATTGGGAATAAAGAATCAGATGAAACCACCCCAGAGAGACTGGCAAACGGCAGAGCACCCCCGCGCTCCTGCTGCAGGAGGGCAACATAGGGGGCAACATCTTCTGCGAGCTGAGATGAGCACAGAAATGTCCAGGCCGTGAGGCTGGGAGAGGTGTGAGCAGCAAGAATTACCTAAGTCGAGGTCCGGTCCCTCCTCCATGTGTCCTGCCAGTCGGGAGAGAACCATAAGAAGCAGTGTTAGTGCGGGCCCTGCGGGCTGAAGGAGCGACACACACATCACTATCTACTTATAACCACCATTCGATGGCGTTGCTTAAACTCCAACTGACCCGCACTGCGAAATCACCAGCAATGCACCTCTACTTGGCGAGCGGTTCGCTGCTTTTAGCGGCCTTTCCATCCATTAACCACCACTACGCATTGTTTTAATGCTTTACCAGGCCAATCCGTTCTAAGTTCGTTAATAAAGTTACTTTAAAATTAGCAAATCCAAAGCGTTTCATTTCCCCAAATTACAGAAGTGGTTTCTCAATGCTTCTATGTCACCCTGTGTCCTGGGACCGCAGACCCCTGGGCACGGCCGGCAGTACCCATTACAGTCTTGTTGCATACGTCATTTTAACCGCTTAAAACTAAGACAAATTACACTTATTTTGGTTCTACAAACTGACTGCAATGGTTTTTTTTGTTTTATTGTTTTTTAAACACTATCCATTGTAAGGCTCAAAAACTTACCACCAGGCTTATTGAAGCCACCTCGCTCTCCAGCGCTGCTGGGGGGATAAACGAAGAAATGAAGGCCTTTCCCTTTACAAAGCCAGTGCCGCTCTGAGCCTGTGCGGCTCACTGGGAAGAAGGGCACTGGCTAAACATCTCCAAACAATGCATCTGTCTCTCTCTCTCTCATCTCGTCACTATGCCTTTCTTCAGGGCAGCTCGCTCAAATTTCCTTTACACACACAACCTCGCTCGTCTGGTTCTAGACACCACTTTGCTGTCGGTACCCTTCCATTGTATGGGTATTAGCAGTGCAATACTGGGCCGAGGAAACCGTCTCTGAGCGTGGCGGATGGATGGCTGCGGGCCGCCCGCTGGCCGCTCCCTCCCTGCGGCGTGTCCACAAAGTGCACCCTCGGCCTCCCGGGTCCCTGACATTAACAGTTCAAAAGGGAGGAGACGACCACACGCGATGCCTACGACACAGTTCCGATGACATTCCCGCTCCGACCTCGCTATAAAGCCATACATTCGGGTCGCTACTCGACTTAACAAGTCTCTGAGGAGGAGAACTTACAGCGTACGGCGAGGGCTCGGAGGCCTGGGGTGCGGCTTTGTGGGCACAGACCGGACCGCCAATGTGGCGCGTGCCGACGGCAGCTGACGGCCATGGCTTTGGGCTAAAGCTGGGCCCGGAGCTTTCATTGGGGGCCGCTCTCAAGCGCGGGGAATCGGTGGGAAAGGCCACCCCGAGAGCACCGCGGCGGCTCTCGCTTATCGTTTTGGAAAGGCAAAGGCTGTTTGGAAGGAGAGGAGCAGAGGAGGGAGAGCACCGCTATTTCCTAGCAAGTATTGCACCTCTAATACTGGCAAAAAGAGAAACGTCGTCGATACACATTTCAAGCTGTAGCATGCAGCTCTGCCTCCTCTGCTTCAGGTACACACCGTTCACGTCATGGCTCTCTCGTCAAACACATACGGTTACACTTTGCGGTTACTTTAATGTTACACAATGCTAAAGTAGTATACCTCCTCTGCTTTTATTACCAAACAACAAGTATTCAGTTACCAAAGTTACAGAAGGATTCCATTTATACAACGCATACATTGGGTTAAAAATATCCTATGTATATTTTTCCTCTCCATATGGACACCGTGTCTAGTCCCACTTTTCATTATGCTGCCGGCTGAGTACTGAGTACGGGTACTTTTTAAGTACTGAGGTGTATACAAGGCTCTCACTTTGTAACCTGTAGCATATAAATGCGACAAAGCATGTTAAAAAGTTTCCATGTTTAACAGCCAATGAAAATAGCAAATAACCGAGTCGATGAAAAAGGGCACGTTAAGAACATCCAGCTCCTTACCTGCTGGAGACACCGAAATCCATCATCACAGCATCACTGGGAGGGCCGAGTTCCCCTCCCTGCCCCTTGGTGCTCACAGGAAGGCCGCCTTTTCCATGGACGGCACAAAGCCCGCGTCCATAAAGCAGGGGGCCCTCCCTTATGCTGCAGCCAGGTGGGAATCGCTACCCGCGTTGTTTGGCATTGGGTTACGGCGTGAAATCAGAGAGCTGACAGATCTTTGGCACTGACACGCTCCACAGGGGCTACCAATTTGGAGATGTGATGATAGGCATTTCAGGTGTCTACGTCTACTTTAAACCGTTAGGGATAAATACATCAACCGTGAGGGTGAAATCTTTATGCAGAACCACGGAACTCTGTTCCACTGGAGCCAATTCAAGCCGGGGGCGCCCCAACACGGAGCGAGGCTTTTCCTTCTGTTGCCGCATATCGGCGGTTGATTTCTCCGATAAAGATTTCATCCCACTTCGTTTTGGCAGAGCTATGCAGAATGGGACCGCAGCAGGCTGTACAACAGCCCGAGGCGTTGCCCACCGGTGAGAAGCTGCAGCTCCACCTGCCCTGCCAACACGAGGGCTGCCACTCTGCATCCCATCACACCCAGTGAGCACCGAGGGGCACTCTGCATAGCTCTGCACTGCAGCGTGAGGGGATGGAACACACACAAAGCTAACGTCTTCCTTCCCTTACGAGCCTCTGGGATCAGTCCTCCTCCCTCACCTTTATCAAAACATCACAGATGGGGAGACCAACTGCTGACCTGAAGACGCAGGTTTACCAAACCAGATTTTGCCATCAGTTAAAATGGCCAAACTGGTTTAGAGCACCCGAAAGCTCCAATTGGGGAGCGGTCCTGGAAGCCAAGCCAGAGCTTTATACGGTCTCGGGGTCGTTCCTCACACTCCAGCCAAGCTCCAAGTGTTCCGACACTCAGAGTCAGGGCTTCAGCAGCAGCAATCTGCCCCACACATACGCTTACAATGTAGCTCTGCACGCTATGCTAAGGCTGACACGAGGCTTCTGCCTGGTACATACCTGACCTGTCAAGTTCCCCATTAGTGGGTGAGGCACGAGAAGTGAGTGACTCCTGGACCTGGCAGAAGGTTTGTGTGTGTTCAATCCAAAGTTACTGTTAAACCCCACAGAGGACTTCGCCTCTGCATGACCACGAAGGGAGCTGAAAGTGCCAGGTTTAGCAATACCCCTGGTTGCCCCGGGCCCAACCAGCTGCAGGACAGAAAAAACACACATCCTGCCCCTACTTCCCCTCAGGTTATATTTCCATGGATTAGAAGCAAAGCTGCTACAGAGATGTTATCCATGGAAGTACAGCTGGGAATGTCAACCTTTCAGTCCCTTCTTTCCATTTTCAAATCCTAGGGGTAAAACAGAATTAGGTAAAAGGAGAAAAGATTTGCTCTTACCCCATTCCACCGCGTCCTCCTCCCCGCCCACCTCTGCTCATGCCTCCGCGCTCATATCCCCCTCTTCCCCTGCCCCGGTTATCAGGGCCGCTCATATTCCGGTTCTCTCCTGGGCCTGAAAAACCTCCAGATTCCTGTCCGTACACATTCATGCTGCTGGGATGGTCCTGGCGGAACGAGCCTGAGGAAGAGAGCAACAAAAACATCAGGAGGAGCGGCTCCTGTCCCCTTTCTCACTGCCTCCAAGCGCTGGAACACGGGCAGAACCGTGTGGAAGTCGCTTGCTACAGTGCTTACAGGCACAGCGTTACTCCTGGGGAGATGTGCTGTCTTCTGTCTGCAGAATGAGATCTGAAGCCAGGCCCCGCCAGTCTGACCTCTGCACAACGGTCACTGGGTTGCTTACATTGAGCCTCGCCCAGCCCAGCCACAATATGGCACTCTGCATTTCCGTGCTTTACACCCACCCACCCACCTCCAGCACAGTGAGGTGAGCGTGGCAGTGCTCTACTGAACCAGCCTGGCTGTTTCTCAGTGAGAAGGGGCAGAACTCAGCCACACTATGCTTCCCCTTCAGACCCAAACAAAGTAGTGCCAAGTCTCCTTCAGAGGCAGCTCACTGAGGAGTGATGGAGACCAACCCCTCCCACAGCAATGCCACAGCTTCAAGCACACTCACTCTGCTGGCCGTAGCTGCTGCTCTGCTGGCTGTACTGGCTTGGGGGCTGGCTGTAGGATCCCGTCTGGGGTGGGTAACTCGTTGGGGGCGGCTGCTGCGCATAGCTGCTCTGCTGCCCATAGCTAGTCTGCTGGCTGTAGGTGTTCTGCTGCCCGTAGGTGCTCTGCTGGGAATAAGTGCTCTGATCGTAACTGCTCGGCTGTGTGGAGGAATAGCTGGAAGACAAAAGCGTTTTAAAGATGGGAAGATAAGCCAATTCACTCAGACACGTGCGTCAGGCTGCAGGAGTGGCTCACACAGGAAAGTAATGCAATTACAAGGCACGTGTGCTATTGCGAACCACTTACAAAGCTGAAATCATCCTACAGAGGCTGCCCTGACAGCTGGAAGAAAAATAAACCCACAAGCAAAATCAACATGACCATCTGCAATATTCCTCTGGGAAAGAGGCTGAAGTGCCAGGGTAAAATCAGTGGCAACGCAGTTAACAGGCTCCCTTCTGCCTCAGATCTGAAATGTTTTTAGCTGATGGATAATAAAACCATTCACCCTCACAGAGCTCAGCCTTTGAAGCTTTCAAAATGTACATTCCAGAACTCAGCATCAACACATTAAGGACACCTGAGGGGGAGGGGTGAGCCCCTTCTGTGTGTAAGGAGGCAGCTAAAGGCCACTTTCCCACTTCACAGGTTCTCCATCCCTTATTGGACACAGTGGGGAACTTTACAACCAAGGATGAGGAATGGGCTGAGGTGCTCAACGCCTTCTTTATTTGTGTCTTTAATAGTCAGAGAAGTTATCCTCAAGGAATCACTACAGGCATGGGACAGAGTGGCTGGAAAGCTGTGTGGAAGAAAAGGATTTGGGAGTGTCAGTCAACAGCCAGCTGAATGTGAGCTGCACCTCGAGTACTGTGCTCAGTTTTGGGCCTCTTACTACAAGAATGACACTGAGGCCCTGGAGTGTGTCCAGCGAAGGGCAATGGAGCTGTAAGGGGTCTGGAGCACAGCTCTGCAGGGAGTGGCTGAGGGAACTGGGATGGGTCACTCAGAATAGGAGACTCTAGCAATAGAATCATAGATTTGTTTGAGTTGGAAGGCATCTTTAAAGGACATCTAGTCCAATTGCCCTGTACTGAACAGTGACAACTACAGCCTGATCAAGTGCTTAGAGCCCCATTTCCCTGATCTTGGGTGTCTGCCCCATGGGACGGGGCACCACAACCTCTCTGGGCAACCTATGCCAGTCCTTCACTATCTAATAGTAAAAATCTTTTTTCTTATATTCAACCTAAATCTCCCCTCTTTTAGTTTGAAACCACTTCCTCTTGTCCTATCACCACAGATCCTGTTAAAAAGTCTGTCCCTTTTTTCTTATGCTCCTCCCTCCCCTTTCCCCCACCCCACCTTTAGCAACTGAAAGGCTGCTCTCAGGTCTCCCTGGAGATTCAGGCTGGATATTAAGAAACACTTCTCTGGAAGAGTGGTGACTCATTGGCACAGCTCATGGGCCCAGAGAGGTGGTGGAGTCACCATCCCTGGAGGTGTTCCAGAACTGTGGAGATGCGGCACTGAGGGATGTGGTTTAGTGGTGATGGTGGTGATGGACTGACAGCTGGACTCTATGATCGTAGAGGTCTTTTCCAACCTTAATGATCCCACGATTCTATGATTCTACCCTTGCTTTATCTCCAGAGCTAGCACCACTCCAACCAGAACCACACTCCTCCTCCCAGGATACTAAATCTCTTTCTACACTCATTCACCTAAAAACCCTTGAGAAAAAATCCTTTTGCCCCACTTAACCTCAAAGGTCCCATGCTAGTTGCAAGAGGCTTCACTTTCTGAAAGAATTACCTGGTAGGAGGATAGGAGGGAGGCGCAGTAACCGGCTGCATCGGGTAGCTGGCAGGCACCTGGGGGTAGCTGTAGTTGCTCTGCCCATACCCTAGGCTGGGCTGGCTGTAGCCCGTTGTACTTGATGGTGGCTGGCTGGTCTCTGCTGGTTTGCTGCCATCTTGGGGTCTGAAAGTAATAATGAACAATAAGGAGACGCAAGCACAGACCTCCACAGGTGGAAGCACCAGAGGTGTACGGATCCCCTGTGGCAGGATGGTACTTTCTTTGGGAAAGGTTACAAACCAGCACATCAGTGCTGGTCACTCAATAGCAGCTAGTACACACAAGCTGAGCACTGAACGTTTTACCCACTGCACAAACCACTGCCACCAAGAAACAACATCCTGAACTGAGAGCACTTGGAGAGCACCACAGCTTCTATTTGCCAGCTGCATTATGAAACCTACAGCGAGGGGTTCAGACTTTGGCTCTAGGAACAGAAGCTGTGAAACTGCCAGGAAAGTCGGTCAGCAGCGCTGCCCCTCTGCTCTGTTTTGCACAATGCTTGTAAACGATTAGCTCCAAAGCAGTGAGAAATGCTGCCAGTTAAAGGCACCATTGTTTGGTTTAGAATCCAGTGCAAGCAGATATTGCCCCACATACGTTATCTGATGAAAGGGAGAGGATGTTTAGCATTAACTCTCAAGGCCTGAAAATAAAGAGAACTCTTTGCATGCAGTTTGCATGTCCCCTTCTTTTTAGATTAGTCCCCTTCTGCTTAGAATTTCAAAGTGTTTATCAGAGCTAAATGAAAAAAGGAACTGAAGTGCTTTTATTGTACAAGCTGGGAAGAATATTTGAAATGACACCAGGATTCATACTTAAGTGTAATCTGAGAGATGCAGCCAGGGCTGTGTCATGCTCTGGCCTTGTTATTCAGGAGCAGTTACTGCAAACATCAGGTAAATGAATAAAGCAGTTTTAACTAGCTCCTAAGTTTTCATTCCACGTTCTAAACCTGTAATGTCTTGAGCAAACAATTAAGTTGAACATGCTACTGACAATGTCCAGACACAAGAGATTTAAAAAGGAAGTTGTCTTCAGCATGTGCAGCCACTTAAGAAATCACAGGGCAGAGCATCATCCTAACCACCCCGTGACTCAAGCAGACTGGTCCATTTTCTGGTCCAGATCATGAGTCAAATGCCCATTTGTGCTGCTTGGTTGCTCTATTTCCCAGTAGCAATGCTGACTCACTGTGCCAGAACAGAAGCACCTACACAGCTTCCTCCAGCTCTGAAAATGTTGTGGGACTGGCTGCAGCAAGAGCAAAGCTTAAGTGCAAGAGGCAGAGAAAAAATGGAAGCAAAACCAGCAGGTCCCAGTTCAGCTGGCGGTGCCGTTGGGCATGTCAGCAGGGCAACATACAGCCTCAGGGAGAAGACAGAAACACACGATACCTCGGGGGAACGGCCGCAGGTGGCTGCTGTCCATAGGCTGGGTAGGCAGGCTGGGTGCCATAGGCGGATGGTGCTGCGTAGGAAGCCTGGGTGGTGGTAACCGTGGCGGTGCTGGTGTCGTAGGCGGCCGTGCCATACCCCTGGACGGGCTGACTGTACGCCGGGGGGGCAGTCGGGGCCGTGTAACCTGCAACAAACCACAGCCTCATCATCACACCAGTGCAGCCTCACTCTGGATGCTTCGCTCTATTCCATTCCTGCTCGTGGTGTAGCACGGCTCAGAAACCTCACAGGTGGCCTGAGCGTGTCTAATGAACCCCCAGCATCCCTTCGCCTCCCTTGAAAAGCCCCCACCCTGGGAAAGCTCAGCCTGCCCCAGAAATACCCTCTCCATCCCCAGCGCACACCCCGAGGAGCTTTCTGGAAGCCAGCCTGCCACCAGCATCCAAGGACTGTTTGTTCACAGCACCTGAGGCTCCCAGCTAATGCAGCGCAGCAGGGCAGGCTGAGGCACGCAGCGCCTTCTTTTGTCCGGTGGGCTACACAAAGCTCCTCCTGCCTTTACAGTCAAAGAAATGCAATTAATTGGAAAAGCACAGTCCCATCCTGGCAGCTTTTTTGAGAAACGAAAGCACAGAAGTGCACCAGGCGGACACAGAAGTCTTTCTGAGCCCTTTGTAAGCATTACTTTAAACAGCGATTCTAGAAACTGAAGGAAAGCACTTTATGTTTTCTTTAGCTCAAGAGAAAGGTCAGGAGCTGCCTTGTGTGTCGGTCTGGAAGATGCTTTATGTACCCACACTTCTCTTAGAGTTTCAGTCTGCCTCAGCTGAACAGCTCAGAGCTCACACATTGATTCCTGAGCAGTGTTGCAGTATCTCAGACCCCAAAGCAGCTCCACTGAGATCAGTGCTCCCAGCAGCTGTTGCTAGGTAATTCAGCTGACCGTTTGGCTCGTCAACAAAGATGAACAACAAACCAAGTATTACCATAGTGCCTTTTTTATAGTTAAGAACCACGCAGGCTGCTTTTCCAACTACGAAACAAAGATCTGCATGAAAAGCCACCAATTAAACATTCTGTTAGCAAAAGCTCACTTACTAAAGTATAAAAACATCCCTTGCTAAAAAGCAGCCAACTGGTTTCGGTCTTACCAAAGTGATCTGAATTGCATTAAGGTAACAGCTCCTCCATCACTCAGTATTTTGGTTAAGCACAGGACACTTTTGACCTACTCTTTACACAGCACATCAGGGAAATTGTGCTGTAGGCTTTTTATGGGGATTGCTCCCTTTCCAAAGTGAAAGCACTTCCAGCAGAATGAAGTGCGTGCTCCTCCTGAAGCACCACCTCCCCACGCTCTGCAGGTAACCTGCTGGAAAATCAGGGCTCTCAAACCAGAAAGTAGAGATGAAGGGAAGTGAAAAGAGAAGTGGGTGCAGCAAACCAAACCAAAATCCTGCCCTGTGTCTTCCTCCTGAGCTTTCCAGTCGGCCCCAGCATGCTGACAAGGGGCTCTGAGTAGGAAGAAGCCTTTCCCTTTACTCCATCTGCAAGTGCCAGTCCCTGGGTTGTTCCCTGTGCCTGCTGCCCTGCATGCTTATCACATCACCGCCCTCCTCAACGCTGTGGAGCAGCTCCCCATTGTGCTCCTGCCAAGCTGGGAGCAAGGAAGCTCTCTTCCCACCAGGAGACAGGGGCAGGAATCGCTGGCGGGCAGTTTTCTTGGTTGTTCAGCTGTTCCTGGCTGCTCAGAGGTTCTGTGCAAAGCAAAGCCCTGCTCTGAGCATCACTGGAGAGGGGGGACTGAGGTGAATTCAAACAGGATTGAGTGAGCGTGGCTTTCAGTGCCTCAGACGAAATTAAATGGCTCAAACACTTCAAGGTAAGCCACCACAGTGCTTCTACTTCACACAGCTGAAGGAATCCTTACTTTATGTGACTGAAGCCTGACCACTTATGAAAAAACCTGCTGCTTGCAGCACGGTCTGACACGTGTACCGCTGAAACCACAGCCCTGAGCAGCAGCACACAGAGGCAGTCGTCCCCCAGAAAGGGGCCCTCATGGTGTCACCATGGGCAGTGCTGCCTTTTCACATCATCTGAGCGGGTTTGCTACCAGCAGGCTCAGCACAGACATCAGAATAAAAAGGAGGAGAAAAATCACCCTGCATTTTAATGCTTCAGCACTGGATGGAACGTTTCCCTTGTGCAGGCAGCTCGGCAGGAAGCATTTGCACCACAGAAAGAAAAGGCAGTGATTTAACATCCCGCTGGCCTGAATTTTCATTTCAGCCACTTAGTTTAAATGCTTACAAAACCCTCAAGAGCTGTACTTCTGAGGGGGCCATTTACACAACATCATTTCTCTCTCCTCCTCCCAGCAGTCAGCAGTATGAATGGCCGGTCTGCAGAACAGATATTGAATAAGAAGGGGAATGGGAGAACTCTGATAAAACTGAGTTGCATGGCTCAGTTTGCCCTCAAATCATCCATGCCTGCAAGGAAAACCCTTATTGAAGTCCAGAATATTTTCACTGGGAGGGGAAGCTTTCAGTATTAGGCCCTCAGAGAAGAGCAACTAAAAACTGTAGTCAAAGAAGTTCATTCTGAAATAAGCAGGCTTCAGGCCAGCTAGCAGCAGTTTTCAGAGCTCCCTCCTGATTCAAGCAGTGCTAGAAGCTCCCCACAGGGTCCTGGTGCTCAAGGGAAGCTGACTCCTCCCAGGCATGGACACCTCCCAGCAGAGGTGCAGAGAAGGGGAAGCAGGGGCTGCTCAGACTGCTTCATTTTGGTGTAACAGCTTATTGGAGTAGACAAGACAGCACAGGGAATATTTACTTCCAATTCTGAGCAGCGGGAGCGGGGTATCTTTACAGAGCTGTTCCCTCTTCGCTACTTAAAGTAGATTTGAAATCATATTTTCATCCCCAAATGATGTTGTTAGAAAGCCAGTAACCGTAACAGATGCAGCTGTTTATTTACTCTTGCAATTCGTGCTTACATCTTGCAGTGATTAAAGAGCAACCCACGACCACAGGCTTGACGGTGCCCATTAATCCCCTCATTCACTTGCTGCTGGGAGCTGCAGAGCAGCCTGCAGGCTCTGACCCTGAGGAGTTGGACAAGAGGACTCCAAGCACCTTCTGCAGCCACGGGAGGAAAGAGGAAGGTGAGGAGGCTGCAGAGGTTCCAACCCCAGCCTGAGATGTGGTCCCAACAGGCCATGTCTGCATTGTATTAGAGTTTCCCCAGCAACAGTGTTATCTTAAAAAAAATAATACACTGTTAAGACGAAAGTCAATTTGCTTTTAGCTAACTGGAGAACTGCAGGAATTCCTCTGCTACAAAAAGACGATGAGAAAAATAAACTGAAATTCAAATGTGAACACAGCTCATCTTTTAGGGCGTCAGGAGCTGTGCCCCAGGCAGCACCACAGGCTCTGTTCTGGATGAGAAGCAAGAATCGGTGTTCAGCAGAGGCAGTGATGGACAGACAGGCCTCCAGCACCATCAGCCCCATTTGCACAGCTCTGGCTCCTGAAGGAGAGGCAGGTAGAGGAAGAATAAACACAACCTGGCACTCTGCCTTGAGAGCAACACCGACAGCTCCGCCACAGACGAGTGCTGCACGGGTTGAGGCAAATCATACTTGAAGGCCTGAAAAAAAAAACCTTTCATTTGACCACTTCCTGAGCTTTCTTTTATTTTCTTAGATGAAAAGAAACCAAAGTGTTTTGCCTAAAAAGCAGCCGTGCAGAAGAGATGCCTGGCATTATTATTAACCCAGGAAATAGACTCTTAGAGGGCAAGCACAAACACAACCCTTGCAGGAATGGAGTCAGGAGGAAGGATTAAGGGACTCCAACACTCCCAGGAAAAATCTGGGAAGTCCACAAAAACCTTTCTGCCCATTTACATGCACAGATTGTTAAAGGGAAGGAGAAATCTGGTGGATAAGTGCCTAAAGGGTGCTGCTCCTCATTCTGCAGGATACCTACCAGGCAGAGATTTTCCTCACCCGTGTAGTTTAAGCGCTATGTAACCAGACACACTATAGGACAGTGCTTTCTCTCTGCCTCTTCCTTGGAAGCATTCCCCAGCAGCTTCTGTGGCCAGGTACCCATGGGCACACTGCCTGCCTGTTCTGGTATTCCCACGCTTCAGGAAGTCCTTAACAAGGCTGCCACTCTGAGAGACATTTGCAACCAAGGATGAATCTGCAGAAAACGGTACCCAAAGCACTGCCTGAAGGAAAATTAGTTCTCTTTTTTGAAACCTCCTGAGATTTTAAGCTGAATATATCAAAAGTGAACGATGTCTCAGTAGTTTCTTTCAGATGTTAAGACATTCTTATGTACAAAACTTCAGTTCAAAGAGCACACGTTGAAATAGTGGACAGAGCGTTTATGAGCACGTGGAGTATGCATCCACACTGTAAATCCAAAGACATCACATGAAACATGCAGAGATGGTGGTCAGGACATCTGGACACGTCTAACCATGCTGTTTACCCTTTAGGGAATAGTAAGACAGGGGTGTTATATTCACCTGAAACATCTCAGCACGCCTGTCCTGAGTGCTTAGGAAGCTTCTTCCACAAAGTACACCATCCAGACTTTTAAAAGCTGCTCATTACAGAGATGTGGAGATTGCAGACAGCGCTGCAGCCTAGCACACTCTTAGTGTACACGCTGTGATGGTGCAAGTTTTTGGTGCTTAAAGCAAGGGACACCTAAAGGGTTAACACTGCAAGTTTAGACAGGATGAGATGGCATTTTCCATGCAAGAGCGAGCAGGATAGTCAAACCTGTACTGGTCCCTTCTACTGTGGGAAGCACAAGACAAAAAGTAGAGGGTACACTATCAGAACAGGCATACATCACTTTCACTGATTTGATTTTCAGGCAGGGGGAGTGCTCAGGACACGGACTCTGCGGGCTCAAGAGCAGCCAGAACAGGCACTCGTGAGGAGCGCTGCTGTGCAGTTTGTGTTTGCTGTGCTCTTTTTAAGTACAGCCCACTCTGCAGCCATGCTTAGCTCCACAGCATGAACCAGCACCCCAAAGGCTCCCTGAAAAAATGAAATGGCTACATTTACTTGCTCAGGGCGTTCAGCCCACCCACACCTTCGCATCATATGAACCTGCAGGCTCTCAAGGAAGAAAGCCCTTCCCACAACAGAGTTTGGGCTGGAGCTCCCCAACGCAGACCTGAGCCCAAGTCCTTCCCCAGCATCAATCAGGCCCCGCAGCTCTTACCAGTGGGGGGCTGCCCATAGGATGTCGCATACGCAGTCTGCCCATACGTTGCAGTTGTCTGAGGCTGTGTGTAGCTGGCATCAGTGGGCTGTCCGTAAGTTCCGTAGCTCTGCTGCCCATAGGTCTGCTCCAAAGATGACAGAGATTTAATTTGTGAGCAGAAACGACTCGCACGCGTCTCACAGATACACACAGATTGTTTTGGTGCTGTACACAGACTGGGGGGATCTGTGTTACCTGGTTTACTGAAAGCAATCTGAGTCAAGCCAAGGCTACTCTGAAAGATTGGGCGCTACTGCAAATTTCAGTTCAGATCTGTAATGAAGTTACAAATGCAATTTTTCAATGCCAGGACTGGAGGAGCAGCCTCTTACACAATCACAAAACACGTGTGCTCTATGTAAAGAGGAACAGGGCAGCATCCAGCTCCTTGTTACTGCCCAGGCACATAGGGACATTTGCAGGTGCCTCCCGAGGGCTAACCTGCAACAGTGGAGTGGGGCTATCCAGAGCGCAGAGCTGCATGAAGCAAGATGTCAGCTACTTCAACTAGCATTCACCAGAAGAAATCCATTTAAGCTTACAGTGAAGTTATTTTGAATATTCTTCACATCCACCAGCTAACATTTATCAAAAACAGTTGATGTGGGCACCTGAGGATGGGTTCAGCAGGAGCCACGCTACTCCTGCCCTAGCACCTCAGCACTCAGCAAGGGATCAGCTCTCAGCCCACACTCTGCCCCAAGTCCAGCCAAAAGGAGTGCTGCTGCCTTGCTCTGTCCTGATTTCAGCTCTGCAAAGCAACTCTTTCGCTGCAGCAGACCATGTGGGGAGACTGGATTAGTACAGAGCTGCTGATGCTGTGGTTTTGCCAGCGTAAGAGTCCACAGCCCACTGTCAGTCAGCCTGAACCTCAGGCACCAGCCAGCTGCTAACAGCTGTGTGCTCAGCAGCTGGGTTGGGGTGAAAGTCTAGTTAGAGCTCAAGCAGCACTAAGACAAGCCTCAACGTCCAGATTTTCAGAGCTATTCACTGGCTTCTGGGAATGAAATGCCTTTTGGGATCTAGGCCTGAGTAACTTGTGAGCTAGCCTTCCTGGCTCACGAGCAGTACAGATCTCAATCAAGCCAACAGATCTCAAAGAGAAAAACTTCGATCAGACTGAATTTTCCACTACCTGTGGAAGCTCACTGCACCCAGAGGCATGAGATGAGATGAGATGCTGCAAACCTCACGTGGCAACTTGCCTGCTGTTGACTATGAGCTGTTAGCCTTGCACTAAAGGATGCTGCAGCCTCCTGTTCTGCCAGCATGCTTACACCTTCTGTGTCACCTGTGCTTTCAGCAGCAGTTCTTGCAATTCTTCTCTCTCAACATATTTATTCAAAATGAGAAGTATTGTCATTTTCAATTCAACCGACCCAGATGCCAAGACTGAAACTCTGCTCCTCCTGTAACAGCAATGCTTTTGCAGAGGTATCTGCATGGCCTCGCCTGCCACAAGCTGGCAGCTGTGGGCAGCAGCACAAAGCCCAGTTAGCTCTGCTCTGTAACGCTGCAGCACAACAGCTTTTGTGTGCAGAACACAGACATGCTTTTGGGTGGCAGGATCTTCCTTTCAAAAGCAACACTCTCTAGAGATGCTGGGGAAAGTCAACCAAGTTGACTTCAAAACCCACACTCGTACTTTGCATGTAAGCGTGGTTTCAGTAACTTGGATTCTAAGGATTAAAAAAGAAAGCATCTTTGAAAGAGCATCATCAGTTTGCAGTCTAGCCAACTAACAATGCCAATAGCTTTAGCTACAATAGCTCCATGAGAAAGAAAGAAATCTATCCTCTCCTCCTAACTTTTCCAACTGCTGCCATCACACAAATGGCAATCTCCCCTCCCTTTTTCCCCTTTTTCAGGTTTCTCACTCCTACACCACCAAGTAAGACACCCACCGACACGTAAGTGTCAAACGTACACCAAGAATCAGGCTTTTGTAATCCTTTTGGCAACAACTGGGATATATTAACAAGGAAGAGAACGTGGAAGCTCCCGGACATCGAGGCAGTTGCACTTTAAGCATGCAGCACAGGCTGTGTGGGAAGCTACAAGGCAGCTCCTAATGACACATTTTGATGCTGCTCAGAATTTTCCAGGGCTGCAAGATGGCTGCTGAGATCCCACAAAGGGTCAGAACCCCTCCTATGCTTTACCTGCGTGGTCTGTGCGTATCCTTGGGCTGGCTGAGGTGCGTACGCGCTGTAGCTGCAAAATGAATTTGAAGACATTTATAATGCATCCCAGTACTTGTGCAATACAGATATCACACGACGGCTTTTATAAGCCAAAAGCTTTCTGCTGAAGCGTTAAAGCAGTGCATAATCCAAAGGAAAACCGAAGGATTTGCACAGCATACCTGAGCTAAGACTAAACCACAATTACTGCACACTTACATCACAGCTTTTTACAATAAGAGTAAGACCATAATGCTACTTACCCCTGCTGAGCTGCAGCTTGGCTATAGGTGCTATAATCTACAAGAAAAAGAGAGAAAAAAGGAAAGAAAGGTTGACAAAGACTTAACAAAATTAACAGCTGGAATTTCCTCCCCCAACTTAAAAGAACTGCTATAAACCCCTGGAAATCCAGTTTCAAAAGAGAAAGGTGAATGCACTTTCTCAACCTTTTTAAAGGAAACAAAACCTCTCTTCCCTTCATTGTTTCTGCTGTCTGCAGCAGCAACTTTGATCTCCAATGACCCCACTTTAATTTAACTGCCACCTTGGATAGCACCCAATGGGACTGGTAGTGGGGTTTGGAACAAAGGAAACACCGGGGCTGACACTTACAAAACCCCTTGATTCCAAGGGCCAGGTTGCAAGGCCTTGAGTCTGTAAGAAACACGGTGCTTTGCTCCTTCTATTTAGCTTTCAAGGACGCAAACGCATCACTGGAAAGTTCTCACTCTTTTCCCTAGGAGGGTTCGAGACCAGCAGCTGGCAGCAATTCCTTCCCCCAAGTCGCAGCCCATGCCAATACTGTGATTTGGAGGAGAACTGAAATCCAGAAAATCCAACCAGGAAAAAAAAAAACCCCTCTGCTGAACTGGCTTGCTGCTAGGGATGGAAAATGCACGCACACGGCAATTACAAGGCTATATTTGAAATGATTACAGCTCCTACGGGCACGCTTTCCCTCCAAGTCACCAAGCGTTTCCAGTTCCCACCTAGAGCAAATGGCAGCAATTAATCCATCCCTGAGATCAAACCTTTCCTGGAGCAGCTCTCCCAGGACCGGGAAGGTCCCAAGGACAGAGATCAGGAACGGCTTCAGACTTTGCTCACGGCATCCTGAGCCGCAATCAGAAACCAAACGTGAGCAGAGCTCTGCTCAGAGCCAGGCAGCCCCACACAGAACAGGGATCTGGCACTTCTGCTGCCACCACACCTTGTGTTAAACTGGTCTCCATCGAAACAATGAGGACTGAGTTTGCAGAGCCCGCCTGATGACTTCCTACAACCCTCAGCTCTCTGAGGGGCTCAGTTACCACCCTGCTACCGCTGTAGGTGATGGAGCATCAGGAATCGCGTTAAAAATCCTATTTTCATCCACCCCAAGCTTTTCATAAACTCACAGAACGGGCTGGAAGGAACCTTGAACACCACCCAGCTCCAACCCCTGCCCTGGGCCGGCTGTCCCCACCAGCTCAGCTCAGGTTGCACAGGGCCCATCCACGGCCGGGAGCAGCACTGGGGATGGGGCACCCACAGCTCCGTGCAGCCCGGGACAGCGCCTCACTGCCCTCTCAGCAAAGAATTTCCCCCTCACGCCTCACCTAAATCTCCCTTATTTGAGGTCACAGCCCTCCCCCCGTCCTGCCGCTATCGGTGCCCGAATACCGCCACACGCAGCCCTGACGACCGTGTGAGCCCACCGCCGCTCCTCCCGCCCTCGCCGAGGCCCGGGCTGCGATACGGGAGGACAGCAGAGGCCGCGCAGTGTTTTCCGACCGCCGCAAAACCCCCCCCGGCCCCGCGCCAGGACGGGCCCAACAACCGCACAGCCAACGCCGCACGGCGACCCCACGCACCGCATCAACGCGGGGCTCCCACCCCAGCGCCGCCACAGCTCCGTGCCCACCCGCTCCCGCTCCCCAGAGCACAGCACCGAGGCCCGGCCCCCACCAGGCCCGGCCTCCACCAGGCCGCGCCGCCGCAGCGCTGAGGGCCCGACGCCCGCACCCCCCCCCGCAGCTCGGGGTGCCCTCAGGCCGAGGCGCTCAGCAGCGACTGAAGGAGGCGGCCAGAGCCCGGCCTGCAGCCCCGCCGCCCCCGGCCCTCCCCTCCGAGCCCCGTGCCCACGCTCTCCCCGCCCTGTGGGACGCATTGGTCCGCGGCGCCCGGCGCGGCCCCGCTCACCCGTCGACGCCATTTTCTCTCCTTCCTCCTCCGCGCTCCCAACGTCCGGCCGCCGCGGCCGCCCCGCGCTGCGCATGCGCAGCCCCGCCCGGCGGGACGCACCACTGCGGCGAGGTAGGGGGGAGGGGCAAAGAGAGGTGGTGACTCGGGCCAGGCGGCGGGGGGCGCTGCGGAGGGCGGAGCTCGGGGCTCTCCCCCCGCTCTGAGGAGCGGGTGGTGCGGCCCGCCGCCGTTACGGAGCGTCGCGCATGGGCGGTGCGAGGGGAGAGGCGGGGCCATAGGGGGCGTGGCTAAGGGGGGGGCGTGGCCACGCGTGACGTCACGCCGCTTGGCGGGATGCGGAGTGCCGCCGCGTCGCGCGTGGCGTGGGGCTGCGGGGAGGGCGATGCGGGGCTGCTCCGCTGCTTCACCCGCGGGTCCTGCTGCAAGTGGGGGTCCCAGTGGTGACGTAGTACTGCGTGGGCATCCCACTGGTGACATGTTGTGGGTGGGTGACCCCCCCGGGTGACATGACACTGCGTGGGTATCCCGCCGGTGGCACGTTGCACGTGGGTGCCCCATGGGTGACGTGGCTCTGTGTGAGATCCCACTGGTCACATGGCATTGCTGGGTGTCCTGTGGCTGTCCTGCCATGGTATGCGGTGTCCCACTGGTGACCTGGCGTGGTGTGGGTACCCCACTGGTGGCACACTGTGGGTGGGCTTCCCATAGGTGTCACGGCACGGTGTGGGTGTCCCACAAGCAGCACATTGCTATTGTTGTCCCAGGAGCGTCACAGTGTGCTGTGGGTGCCCACCATCCCATAGGTGTCATAGGATAGCACGGGTGTCCCCCCCCTCAGTGCCACTCACCCATGTCCCCACCCATACCAACAGTGCCACGCAGCTCTGGGGACACCTTTAATGCCCAGGCAGTGCCAGGGCAGCGCGCGGCACGCAGCCCCCCGAGCATTGGGGTGGCCGTGGGGGCCCCATGCCCCCCAAAACTGGGGTGCAGAGCAGCAGGGCCAAAGCTGGGGGGGGGTCCGACCGGTGTGATGCCACCGGGTAGCACCAGGACCTCCGTATACACAGCGGGGACACAGCGGGGCTGCACTCTTAGGGCTGGCCAGGGAGAGCCTGGAGGGTGGGGGGCGAGCGGCCACGCTTGGCACGGGGGGAGCTGGGTGCCGGTGAGCCCCCGGGGCCGCTGCCTGAGCCGGGCTCTGGTTCTGCGGGAGGAAAGGAGAGAGCTGTGAGGCCATGGGGTGTGGGGTGTCACAGCCCCAAGTGGTCCTCAGGGACCCCTGCGCCACCGTGGGGTCCCCAGGCCATCAGGTCCCACGGGTGTCCCCAAGGATCCCTGTGCCCCCATGGGGTGCTGTTCACTGTGGGGTCCCCGGACCACCAGGTCCCCCCCCACCCTCATGAGGTCTCCTGGCACTGGGACATCCCTATCACCACAAGGTTCCCGCGCACCATGTCCCCATTACCGTGAGATCCCCATGGCACAGGGTAGGCTTTGCCCCCCACAAAGGTTCCTTGGATGAGTTTCCCCCACTGTGGCACCAAGCTGTCCCCAAGTGCCACCAACAACCCGGACACCTCCCATTCTGACACTGTTTGGGGACACGGTGAGTAGTGTGCCCCCAACTCCATGCATCCCTTCACAGTGTGTCCCCTCACCACCACCCCAGCGTGACCCCCATGCCCCAAGGGATGAGGACCCCCGCCTGGCACCCCCGGCTGGCAGGCAGGGATGGGGACAGAGCCCCTGCAGCAAAGCGCAGCTGGAAAGGGGGGACAGCGGAAGGGGGAGGGGACAGCTGGCTATGGAGTCAGCCTCAGTGCGAGGGGGGGCTGGGGGCTCCTCCAGGGTCTTCCTTGGGCTTTGAGATGTTCCTGGGAGCTCCATGGTCTGCATGATTGTCACCTGGGAGCTCCCAGGTGTTGCTTGGACCATGGAGCCACGCTGCGTCCCTCTCCCATGAGGGCCTCCAGGGCCTCCCTTGGTTTGAGAAGGGCACCGGGTGGATCTCTTGCACCAAGAGGAGCTCCAGTGCCTCTCAATCCTTGGAGAACAACCTCGATCCCTGTGGGATCTCCAGGGCCTCCCTCAACTCAAGAGGCTCTCCATGGTCTCCCTTGGTCCAAGAGGGACTCCAGAGTCTCCCCTTAACCCAAGAGGAGCTCTAAGCTCTCCTCTGAACCTTGGAGATCTAAAGGGTCTCCTTTGGTCCAATAGGGTCTCCATGGCTTCCCTTGGTCAAAGAGTTGCTCTGTGGTCTCCCTTGTTCCTTGGGGCTCCCTCAACCCTTGGAGCACTCCCTGAGTCCTTGGATATCTCCAAAGCCTCCCTCAACCCGGGAGGGTCCCCTTGGTGCAACAGAGGCTCTCCACCACCTCTCTTGTTCCAAGAAGGTCTCCGTGGCCCTCCACAATCCTTGGACATCTCCAAGGCCTCCCTCAGCCCAACGGGCTCTCCTTGCTCCACGGTCTCCCTCTCTCCCAAGGGTGGCTCTGGGGTCCCTCTCTGTCCCCCCCTTTGCTCCAGGTCTGTCGCTTGGGGACATGCCTGGCTGACGCGGAGGGGAGCAGGCGGTGGTGCGGTTACCTGGCCAGATGATGGCTTCCAGGAGGGTGACCCTTCTAGCCAGGACCTCCAGGCGGGCCTGCTGCCGCAGCAGGGCTTGGAAGCTACTGGCCTGGTGGAGAGTGAGAGAGCAGAGCAGAGCGTGGTTGCCCCATGGCACAGCGCGGGCGCAGCCGGGCCGGGGGGTGCGGTGCAAGCATTGGGGGTGCCAGGTCTCCCAAAAGGGTGCGGGGGGCTCCCGTGGTCCCAGGGGGATGCGAGGGGCTCTCCTGTCCCCATGGGTCCGGGGAGGGGGGACTCGCTGGGGAGTGCCATCGCTGGCATGGGGTGGGGGGACACATGTGTCCCCGCGGGGCTCAGGGAGGGGGGCGCCTGCTGCTCCCCATAATGGAGCCCATCGTGGATGGAGGGACCCCTGTGCCCCCCCCCACGGCTGGCTCCTGCGCTCCCCCTACTCACCGTAGAGCCCAATCATTGTTTCCAAGATTAAAACCCTCTCCGCTAAAATCTTCAAAGCCTCGCGGAGCTGATGTAAACCCTCCCCCTGCGGAGGGAAGAGAGGAGTTGGGGGGGGGCCAGGGGCACCCCCAGCCCCACCGCCATGCTCTGTGCCCAGTGCTGCATGCATTACCCCCAGAACGTGGGGAACAGTGGGTAGGGAGGGGGCGCTGGCCGCACCATGGGGTGGGGGAACAAACACAACTGAGGACCCCCATGCCATCATTGGGGTCCCAAGGATGAGACACAAGCACTGGGCATATTTGGAGACTCCCATGCCACCCCTGAGGTCTCAGGGACAAGGTGCAACTGGGGAACCCCATAATGTTATTGGGATGCCAGGGGCGCCAGGTGAGTGCTGAGCACATTTAGGGACCCTCATGTCGTTCTCGGGGTCCCAAGGACAAGACATGCATTTGCACAGTTAGGGACCCCCGTGCCATCCCTGGGACCCCGGGCACACAATGAGCATTGCTCACAGCTTGGGACCCCCATGCTGCTGTCGGGGTCCCAGGGACACAACATGGGAGCATTTGGGTACCCGCATGCCACCCCTGTCCCCATACCTCCCATCACTCACCCATGTGCCCTTGTCGCCCGGCTCGCCCTTGGGGCCCGGCTCTCCCTGAAACACAGAAAGGAGAAGGACAGGCAGAGGGGGCGGGCAGGGGGCCCACCTTCACCCCAGCACAGCCCCCATTCCTGGGGGTGCCCACGTACCTGTGCCCCATCCTGCCCACGGCTGCCTGGCTCTCCCTTGGGGCCCTGGGGGGAATAGATCACGTCAGCATCGAGGGGTGCATATGGGGTAGAGGCACCCATGGGTGCTCCTGCCCCCAGGCTCGGTGCTGGCTGAGACCCCCCCAGCTCATCACACTCACCCTGTCACCTTTGTCTCCCCGGGGACCGGCAGCTCCGGGTGCCCCAGTTCTCCCCTGTGCAGTGACAGTGAAGGTGCCATCAGTACTGGGGATGTACCCCCCCGGAGTGCCCCCC
>PPHD01006003.1:0-25301 GCA_002909625.1 Bambusicola thoracicus | reverse complement strand
ACAATAAATCAGATGAAATGAGGGAGGGCGAAAGAGCGATAGAGAGAGAGAGAGAGAGAGAGAGTGAGAGAGCCTCCGAAAAACCGAAAGCCTTACTTGATAAAGGCGCACGGCTCGGAAGCACACCCACTCCTCTCCCTGGCAGTAAGCGAAAGTGAAGAAAAAAAAAACTGCGCACAACCAGATGACGTATCTTCCGTGATGTATCTTCCTTCTTCGACCGTGAGGTCCTCTGGGATACGTAGTTCTTCTCTTTTTTCCATGATGTGATGATGTGGAATACCAATAGCGAAGTTACAAAACCATGACACAGCCAAAGAAGATGGCTGCAAAATTGTTGTTGATAGAAAAACAAGCTGATCGGTCATCAGCATGATTTTAACTTTAAATTGGTACAAAAATACGTATTTCAACTCATTAGGAAGCTGAGGACACCAGTAACCTCACATCGGAGGTGAGTTTCTCTGAACCAGTCATAAAAAGTTCCTGTGCCTCAGCAAAAATTCAGCTGGGTTGAAGCCCATCCAGATGGATGCCTCATGAAGCAAAGGGCTCGGTTTCACAGCAGCTCCATCTATTAAGACACAGAGGACTTCCCAGCATGGTTCGAGCAGGAGAACACTCCAGAGCTCATGTGGAGGATCTTTTCAGTGGGTAAATCCAGGATCGGGGTGATTTTGGCTGCCATCTCCCCACATCACAGATGTGACAGCAGGACAATAGCATGAATAATTTTTGTTACTCAATCGCTGCTGAAGGAAAGCATTTGGAGTCTAAATTAGGAACACGAAAACGATTAACACTAGCATTAACCTCAGCTCCACCCTAATTGCACTACATAAAAGCAGACGTAACAATTACAAAGATAACATTGTGTGTCATAAATATCACACACAGGAATACAGCAGTCACAGCATTCGTTTCCTGACCCGGGAAAGCAGCTATAATCGCAGAGCCTTGTGCTCACAGAGGACTCAGGTTTGGCCGCTGGGTGCCAACAGGCATTGGTTGCTGTGATTTCCCACCATGCTCTTCCAACTCTTCGTGTTCCCAACCAACGCCGCGTCAACGCGTCACTCTGAGTTCTTCACGATGCCGTTCAGCAGGAATTTCGTGTTCTTGCTGGAAACAAATTAAGCTCATCCCAAGGTGGATGTGGAGATGCAAAGCAATTGAAGCAGAATTTGTGTGTGTTGGTTTGTGGATGCACATTTCACTGCTAAGGGTATCTAAACCGAAACCATTGGCTGCCCTACTCCACTCAGGAGTCCATCTCGGCTCCATGTCATTCAGCTGTCAGACCACACAAGGCTGAGGTTTGCCGTCCTTAACCCTGCCTCCTGGAGGTGGTGGTGATTAATACAAAGCCACAGAAGCCACCACACCCTCTCGGATGGGAGCTTTGTCCCACTGACAGCCATCCTTGCAAGCAAAATTCTCCCGAGTAATCCCCCCTCCTTTTAATTTAAGCCTCCCAGATGACAAACACGAGAAGTGTAAATGGTTCCTCCCTCCCAGAGAGCCCCTAGTGATGCAAAGACTGAAAGAAATAAAAACAATAATAAAAGCCAGAGTATTTCTCAAGTCCTGCCTTCAGAAAGGAACCTTTCCTCTCAGTGAAGCCTCCTCCAGTCAGAAAGCAATGCCAGCTTCCAGCTCTAAATGCTTTTCATCCAAGCGTAGAGAAGGTTAAAAGCAACACGTTCACTCAGATTGGCATTTTCCAATTAAAGTTAAGGGATGACAGTGACTCCCAAGAGCAGCACTGGAGAAGGGAGGAGTTCTCCAATGTGGAAATGCCAATATTTTTGGATACTCCCAATTACTACTGTATAAGCTGTTAGCATCTCTCTTATCCCAGGGGCAAACCACTGCCTTGGGTCTCTTCTCAGTTTCATCTTCGCTTTCTACTCAGCAAGAACAATCAGTTCCACATCAACACTCCTCTTTCCTTCCTTAAGCTCTTTTATAAATTATACACGGGATTTTATTTTCTGGGCCATTTCCGTGGAGCTCCTCTGGTTGTGCTTTTTCTCCTGAACCAGGATTCCCTCTGGAGGACCCGCTGCCGGCAACGCTTCTTCTGCTGCAATGCAGCTTGCTTGCAAGCCTCCCAGAAGGGTTCCAAGGGTGAAGCTGAATGCTGCCTACTCCCTAGCAGCACTGCACTTGACGATAAATACCTCCCTCATTAGCATGCTGAGCTTCATTAGTTCTGCTGCTTACCACCTAAAAGCATTCAAGTTGCGCTGAATTTTCAATTTCACAGCTTGCAGCGTGGTGCATTAGATACTTGAGGGTCTCCAGCCGTGGGGCACTGACAGCATTTACAGCGCTTTCAGTTTGCAAGCTGCTGGCAGTAAATCTGTTAATGTCTGTAAAAGAGGCAGCATGTGCCTCCGAGTGAACAAAGAAGCCAACCATACATTCCCTAGGAGTTTAAAGCAGCAGAGGGGCAAAATGACTGCCCAGTATCACTCACACGGTGACTTCATGACCTCAAGTGGGAAGTTGGTGTCATCCTACAGATGTGGATTACCCAGCAGCAGGGAAGAAGCCAATCTACACTACAGAACACCATCAAACCTGGGAAGCGCTCTGATCTCTCCATTCAACCTCCCTGCTTCTCAATTTTCACAGCACTTGCAAAATTCGAAGACTTTGAAGTTCTCTGAATGTGGCTGTGATTGCTTGATGGTTCATGAGGCTCCTTGGGACAGAAGGGTAAATGCGGGCTGTCTTCTGTTACCACTCTTGGATCCTCAGGAAACTAAGCTTAACAAACACAACCTTACCCACTGTTAGGTGAAAATAATGAATAAGAAGCAATACGTGGAGCTTTTCAGCCCTGATGATGCACGCACTTGTATTCAAAAGACAGTTCAAGCAGAAAGGTGTTGGGGACAGCAAATGGCTCTTAAGATGCTTAAAGGAGGACTTGTAGTTGGTTTTCTCAATGCATACACAGCATTATGGCTTTACAGGCATTTAGTGGATTAATCAAACAGAATAATTATCTCACAGTGAAGCACTGATCTGGAATTAAAGAGATTAGTGTTTGGGTCTCAGCTCTAGAAGTTCTCACCCCTGGGGAAGTCATATCAGCTCCTGCATCTCACCTTTCCACAAAACCTCCTTGGCATGACTGAATGCAGAACTTGAGTGAAGATGCCAGAGGGAAAGACCATTCCAAAGACTTTTTTTATCCCCTTAATATCTGCTACAAGGCACTGACTTGGTCTAGTCATGATTCTTTGAAGGAAGATCTTTCATCTTAAGAGATACAAAACAAGGGTGTGTTATCCTTTAAATAATATCTACTGGTGAAGTACAATTTCCACAAATACACCAGAGGATCATAGCATCGAGTTGGAAGAGGTCATCTAGTCCAAGTCAAAGATGTGCAGAACAGTTTCAGTGCAATAACACATTTGATGGCACTACTGCAATGTGTCTGTAGGCACAAAAGGTAGATTAGAAAAAAATCTGAAGCCAGTTCTTGGCCTAAGATCACTCTAACACAGAAGGGCATGGCAAGAAAAACTGTCTCATACAGGTTTTCATGTCCCTATGTTGCGGTCTGATTTTGGGTCCTTACGCATGGCTGTTCTGTTTGGTTCCCCAGCTCACATCACAAAAGCCAGGTCATTTAACCATCACAATAGACTGATTTCTAATATGGTTAATCCACACTGGCTTACCTGTAAACTCCAGGCGTCTAACATCTGGTCTTTGTCAGCTTGGTTGCCTAACTATTCCTCTATAAAGGAAAGAGACATCCAGACTTCTCAGAATTGCCGCCTTCTTTGCTTCTGAGGAGCTCATTTGGCATGCAAAGTTGGGGTGGCAACCTCACCATTGTCCAAAACCCAAAACACAGGCCAGATTTTGGTGAGGATGAAAAGAAATGGAAAAGAGCGTGGGCGGAAGAAGAAGTTCGGTCTTGTTTAAGAATGGTTGCTTTTTACTTCTGAATCTAAAGCCAAAACTTCTATTGAATCCAAATTTGTGCCGTGCAGTTTCAAGAACAGGGGTAGGCTTCCTCCAGCATGACAGGAAACATTCAGCATGGGACATGAAGAAGCGTTTCCAACGAGGAAAGATAAGTGTGTTTTGGTGGTAACATCCGTGTCATCCAAAACACAAAAGCTGTCATCATCTGACCCCAACAATAGGTGACAGCCGCAGCCACCAAGCCTTCCTCCTACACCCAGCACCAAATTGCACTGGGAAGGCTGGAAGGAGAAACCTCACTGGGAGGACACAAATCCCACAAGGTTTCAACCCAGCATTTTTCGACCGATCTCCAATTGCCTTGAAAACATAATTACCATCAGTTGTCTTTTGATTTTATCTCCGTCTTCTCAGGTTGTAGGCTATCTGGGAGAGCACTGGGTACGTACATGTGGGTATGCACACTGGCACGTGCAGCTACTTGCCTGCAGTTACCAGCTTCTCAGCGCAGCTGCTTTTCTCAGGGCCTCCTCAGAGAACAAAATGTGGTGAAGAACCTTAGAGAAATCTTCCTTCTTAACCCCACGCAGTCACTGTTAAAAAGATTTTTGCTCCCACTGTATCTCACTGATACAGATGAGTTCAAATCAATGGAGCATTCAAGCTCAGTTAGGCTCAGCACTCCGCATTCCCCGGTGTATTCTGACAAACTGCTCTCATGGGGATTTCAAAAGTGATAAAATGGCCCTTGGAGTAAGGGAGAGATTTTTCATCCTTTCTGAACATAAATGTTCAAGTTTTCTGAAAAACTGAATGATAATACTCCGAGAAAGTGATGGACATCCATACAAAAAAAGACCAAGACAAGTCTTACACAGGCTCAAGGCTAATTGCCACTCCAGGCTATGTCCACAGCTCTGTCTCTTTTCCATGTATTCCTCTGAAATTGCCTCCATTTGCTGTGGGCTTTACCAGAAATAAGACATTTTCTATGCCAAGGAAGGTCTTGGTGCATCACAAGAGGTGCAGACAGGCAGGTAAGCTGCACGGCTACACGGCAGAGGGTGTAGACACAGAAGAAGAACATCAGTTTTAAGAAAAACGATGACCCTAAAGGGTAGGTTGAACACTGTTCTGAATCAGAAAACTAGAATGCATGTTGCCAAAGGGTTGGAGAATTCCATCCAAAAAAAACCACCAAGATGTTTCAGTCTTTAAAGAACTTCCCTTTTCAGTGGAAAATTGCTTGCTACAAACTTGGACAGAAGTTTCTGAGCCAGCCCAGGCGGGGGTTCATCTATATACCTAAGCCAGAAAGGGCAAGAACAAAGCATCCAAACATGTTGCCGTGCCAAAACCTCCGTGGTTTATCATCTTGAGTTCAACTTGAGACCTCCAACTCTGCTAAATATGGGAGGGTTTCCAAGAAAGCTCTGCTGGCAACAATCCTGAAATCAAGCTCCCGACCTGCAACTCGGCTTCTACGTGGATTCTGAAGGAATCATCCTTTCTGTGAGCCCAACACTGAAATACCACAGTGCTTTTGAACAATGTGCTGTGTTTCTCTATAACATGACTATTTGTGGAAGCCTCGTTGCTGAAGGACTGGGCACCAAATTGAGCCCAGCTGTGCCCCAGGAAACACCGGGCTTCCTGGCCAGCTCTGTGCAGCACCCACAGTGCTTCCTTCCTACCCTGCTGGGATCAGAGAAGTCATTCTTTTGGAAAAAACTGTGCAAACCCAGGAGTGGATGGGTGAAACTTTCCTGTCCAGGGTAGAGTGGTACAGGCACCCAACCCTGGGGATCCAGCAGGATTGAGCAAGTTTCACCCCTCAACAACACCCTGCTATAGGATGCTGCAGCTCAAGACAGGGGGTACTGATGGATGTTAAAAAACAGAACAGCGTTCAAAGAATCACAGAATCACTAAGGTTGGAAAAGACCTGTAAGATCACCAAGTCCAACCCCAGTCCATCCTCACCATGTCCACTGCCCACATCCCTCAGTGCCACAACCCCATGGTTCTTGAACACCTCCAGGGACGGTGATTCCACCACTCCCTGGGCAGCCTCTGCAAGTGCCTGACCACTCTTTAGGAGAAGGAATATTTCCTAATATCCAGCCTGACCCTCCTCTGGCATAATTTGTGGCTATTACCTCTCATCCTATCACTGCTTGTCTGAAAGTGTTGTTGCTTTAGAAACCATGAGACCACTGCGATCTCTACTCAGAGGAGCTGTCCAACCTGAGGCAGCGAAGACACTTGGGATCCCAAGGTTTCCAATGAGAAAAGCCAACGAGGTTTTAAAAACTAAGCTTTGAAATTTTCTTACCTGCACACTGCAAATGCTAACTCCCTAGGTTTGCCACGGCTATACCCTATGGTAAATCTGAGCAGGAACATATGAGTGACACTGCTGAAAAAGTAGCCTGTGACAAGCAAACACGACCAGAGAAAACAATGCTCAAGAAGACTGGAGATATGTCTACAGGATTCCTTTTGGAATACTCTTGCAGTACTCTTGCTACTCTTGCAGAAGTCTTCCACCATAAAATCCAAAACAGAATGCTTTGTAATCTGAATCAAGGTGCTGTGTGGTGAAACACTAAAAAATAACCCATAAAATGGTGCTATAACACTGCCAAATGGCAATGGCTATTTCACAGCCACAGGGTGAAAAGCCACTCAGCCCAATGCTCCTCTCCAGTAGCCCATGAGAGTCAAAAAGCCCACAGCATTTGTATGACACAGTAACAACATCCACTGCTCTGCTTGGTCTAACAGCTCACAGTATGTGCAACAGCAGAACGAGCCCAGTGGGAGCCAAGCAGAACAGAAAATACACGTAGTAAAACATGGTATGAAATTCATTTGAGTACATATGCACACACACACACACGTAGACCTGGAACACATTGCTAAGCATCTCACAGATTCAAAGAGAACCATTTAGTCACCCATGAAAGCTATAAGTCACTTCAGTTTGGAACAGAGGTTATCACACCAGGTTTGCAAAAGAATTCAAAGAATTTCTGCATGAAACCATAAATTGGTCAAGTTTGTGAAGCTTGCAGTGTGAACAGGAACCTATGTGAAAGTTTTAAGGAAATACCAAACCACATACACAAACTCCATCTCTAGACAGTGTGAATCTGCACACATAAAAGCCACAGCAACTAAAAGTGCTGTGCAAAAGCCCCATTTATAAAAATCACCGGATTTCAAGCACATCTCAATTTGCTATACAATCCTAGAAGAGCTTCAATCACAAGAACTGCCCATAACCTCCCTGCTGGATGCTGGTTTTTAACTCACTATCATGCTGAGTAACGTCGCTTCTTATTTTATGACCTTCCTTCTTACTCCATGACCCTCCTTTCATCAAAAAGGCTCTGTTCTTTTTTCCTCTCTTCCTCCTTAACAAACCCATTCACACCAGAATTATGCAACATCTGTGCCCAGGTAATTTCAACCTAACGCTGGTTTGTATGATCAAGAAAAAAAAATAGCCTTATGAAAAACCCTTTTCAAAATAGAGCAAATATTAACATCCAAATGTACAGCTTGCAACATGAACTAAAAGTTCCCAAAATGACAGATTCATTCAAGGAAAAGTAAAATACTGGACTCCTGAAGGTTTGCATCAAATCAAAGCCTTAGAAAGCTTAGTTCATCACAGTCAAACTTGGGGAAAACGAAGTGGCTGCTGCAAGGCTGTGAGGTGTGAATCCATGAGACTGTTGCAAACTCTGCACCTTCAAAAGCTGATGTTGTGTTACAGCAGCCCTAGCTTCACATTCAAAGCACCACAGTCATGTTCACACTGTACCTTGACAGGGACGCTCATCCAACTGTTCACCTCCTCAGTGCAATGGCCAAAGCTCTTCTGCTTGGTATCCAATCAGGACGATGATGGGCAGTACACAATCAATCCTTATTAAGGCTGATGATTATCCTCGATGCGCCCTGGAAGAGAGAAACACCTGGTTACTACTGGCTTGTGCCAAGCCAAGTGAGCAGGCTCTCACAGATCAGCCACTTCAAGCAAATCATTTCTTTTTTAATTGCCCCCAAAGGTTTCAGCTTCATTGTGAATGATGGAAACTGTCTCATACAACAGATCCTACACGTATAAGAAATAACAAAGTCTGACTGTGGTCTTCAGCTGCACGTTCCAATGGAAGGTGACTTCCAGATTGTCTCTCTCTCTGCTGGCATCCCAGTAGAGATTCCACGGCATTCATGAGTAATGAAAACTTTTGTGTGCATTACTTGGAAAAAGAAGTGAAATAATTATCAGCTGCATTAAAAATGCTCACAAATTTGAGGAAAAAAAGGAGGAAAAGGGTCAAACCCACTGACCAATCTGAAGCTTTTGTATCTATATACTCTCTATTTGAAGGAGTGTAACCCACCTCAAGTTGTGTACCATGAAGTACCGTGATTGTATTTGAATGATGTTGCATCTAAAGTGTAGGAAACAAAGCCTGAAAACTTTAGTTCTGATGTAGTTCAACCTTTGAGTTCTGTCAGCTATGAGATCCAACTGTCTAAAATTGTAGCTGAGTGTTTATAATGTATACAAAATATTCAAATTTATTTGCAGCCTTCCAGTATTAATGGCAGCTTATAGTCAGGAGGGAGGCCAATTTTTATGCCAGCAGATAGTGATAGGACAAGGAGGAATGATTTTAAACTAAAAAAGGGAGATCTGGGTTAGATGTTAGGAGGAAATGTTTTACTTATAAGGTGGTGAGGCCCTGGCACTGCTGCCCAGAAAAGCTGTGGGTGTCCCATTCCTGGATGTGCTCAAGGCCATGCTGGATGGGGCTTTGGGCAACCTTGCCCATGGCGGGGGGTTGGAGCTAGATGACAATATTTAGGTCTCTTCCAACCCAAAACATTCTATAGTTTTATGATTCTATGAAATAAATCCATGGAGTTCTAGTACTGCAAACAAGAGGTAACAGCCTTACGCTGCACCAGAGGAGGTTCGGGTTGGATATTAGGAAACATTTTTTCTCATAAAGAGCAGTCAAGCACTGGCACAGCTGTCCAGGGAGTGGTGGAATCACCGTCCCTGGAGGTGTTAAAGAACCATGGAGATGTGGCACTGAGGGATGTGGTCAGTGGGTATGGTGGGATGGGTTGGGCTTGGTGATCTTATGCGACTGTGTCTTCCAATCTTAATAATTCTGTGATTATATTAAGTACATCTGGAGGTACATCACACTGCAGAAGCCAGGGAGAGTAAGAAGAGCTGAAGACTGTTTGGGGTGTAGCTCAATGCTATCCACTGAACTAATAAACCAGGAGCTTAACAGATGAAAAATTAGTCCTGAAGTGCTCTGTTTCACAGACAGAACAACAAAGAACGTACATCACTTGGCCTAATGCTGAAGACATCTCCAGTCACACTAGATTTTGCATCCCAAACTACTCCACTTAACCCTAAACACAACCTTGTTTTATCTTCTCTAGACAAGGCAAGGTTTGGGAGCAACAGTGGGACCTTCTACTGGGGCAGGCAGCACCTGGGGGGAAAGGAAAGCAACCTCTGAAATACCTGAGTCCTTCTGGAGGGCTGGCACAGAGGAAGGTGCCTTCTGGACTTTTCCAGTACGTTTACAGTGAGCACCTTTGCATCCGTGTTTCACATGTCTAATGGTGGACCTAAAGTAGGCTGTGCAATGCAGTATGCATTGGATTCGTGAGATTGTGAGTAGTTTGGTCACTGTGATTCTCAGCTGGCAACACAGTGGTACTCTCTCCTGGCACGGCCCCACCTCAGGCACTGTGTGAAGGTTGGGCAGCACAATATAAGGGCAACAGAGTATTAGAGAGCATCCAAAGGAGGGCTAAGGAGAGGGGGAAGGGTCTGTAGGACCAGGCGTGTGAGAGGTGATCTCCAATCTAAGGGAGCAGGCGAGTTGCTCTTCTGGAGCCGTGAGTACTTAGCAAGGAGGGATGAAAACAAAAACAACTCCACTGAGCTGGTGGAAGAGACAAGTGGATTATTCCCTTGGCAACGAGTTTAATGGGACCTGGCTATTTTCTCAGCCATTCAGTTCTACACGCATTCAGTTTCCGTGTGGAGCTCTTCCCAGTTTTAGATTTCGTTTTCAACCAGAGCTCACCACACCTCCCACACATCTCAACACCAAACCACACGAGCTGCGTTGTGATGAGGCCGGGTTGGTCTGAGATAGCTAAAACACCTCTGCTGCTTTTCTATTGATTTCATTGTTGTACAGTGATTTAAAATGAGAGGAGAAAAAGGGTAACTTTGGGACTGCAAAGAGCAATGGTGCGATTAGAAGGATCAGCCGTGTCTGCAGAGTCTTATTACAGGTAATTTATATGCAAGCAAAAAAAATATTCCCTGTTTTCCTAGGAAAATGCCAAATTCCATAGTGATTTACACGCTTTGCAAATCTCATTGACTTCAGAGGGAGCGCCTGCAGTATAAATCACTGGACTGCAGCCTCCCAGCAATGTAGAGTAATCCCCTCGTATTTCACCTTCCACAAATCCTGTCTCCAAACAGGTGCCACCACTAACAACCCATATGCCCAGCCCCAGCCCTGCAGCATACAGCCAACTTATCAGACCTCAGCTCCCCTATAACAGAATTGCAGCTGGTGTTTGCTCCACAATGGGATGAAGTGGTCATTTACAACAATAGGGAAATGTTACACATAGAGAACATAGGGAAGAAGGTGAGAAAAGTACCACTGATCTGAGTACGGGGGGAAAAATACCCACACCCTTCCTGAGGTGTTACATGGGACCAGAAAACACCGAAGCTTTTTGGAGTGGCTTATTTAAAACAGCTATGGAAAAAGGATCAGTGCTTGAGCAATTTAACCATGGCAGATAAACTGTTCCCTCAGACCCAAACTGGAAGGGTTTTCCCCCAGTTATAGCCATGGTCCATTAACCCATATTCCTCCCCCACACAAGCCTTAGCTGTTTCACAGACTCTCACGGCTCCAATGTTCTATTTTAAATGGGCAATTTTGACACATTAAAGCTAAGCAGTTACACTTTTATTACCCTATTATACAGCACTGTGACAGATTTCCCTAAAGAGCTGATGGTAAATCACAGCCCAATTACGGGTGGGTAAACTAATGAGAACAAGAGAGAAATACATGGGGAAAAGTCACGATGGCTTCACGGTGAGACCTCACCCATGACACAGGGCTTTGTGGGGCAGCATCCAGCATTCAACGATCCAGGAGTTTTCATGACACTTCTGGACAAGGTTTGATTTTTCAGCCTCCATAGCCCAGAAGTTGCCCCAAACCCATCCTCTGATACAACTGACGGCATCTGATATAGTTGGTTGAATGCTTCCCACCAATGTCACCTGGCTCAGATGATGGGAGTGACCAGTTTCCCAGTTCAGCCCAGTCAAACTGGGCTTGGGATAACCCCAATCCATGCAGAAGGCTATGAGAGCAGAGGCTCAAGGCCAATGGAGAGGAGCCCACTGGAAGGTCCAGCACTGGGGCACCGTGCTCCTCCCCCCTTTGTTTGTATTAACACAGCCAGGAACATGTTACAGAGGAGGCTTTAAAACCCCCAGAGCTGCCAAAAACGTCAAATTAGAGCACAGTCAGAGTTTGTAATAAATCCACCCAAGTGAACCGCAGTATTGTTCAGTTGCTTTGCTGGGTGAAACCAAAAGGTCTACCAGCAATTACACCCAAAACGCTTCCTGCCCTTGCACGAACCTCTGTTTTGTTTGGGTTTCAGTGGTAGGTGGGTACACAGACCACAGCTTGTGAGAGATAGATTGCTGCTGCTAAAGTGGAAGGCTCTGTCCCTCCTTCCACTCTTAACAAAAAAGCACTAAAAATGCCATTCTGAAAGAGCTTTGCTTAAAAACCATCCCAGCGTTCATAGTGGCGGGTAGAAATGTCAAAAAAAAAAAAGTTAATTCAAAGCAAAAGAGCAATTATCTGGTCATTTCTTGTTTGTACAGCCCCGTATCCAAGAACAAGTTGTGATCGTGAAGTGCTCTGTGATTCAAATTTAGCTGGATTTATGCAGGTACTCATCTCCCTACAGAAGGTTCAACTCATCGCCATATCCTTCAGGGAGACCTAAAGAGTCACAGAGTCACTGAGGTTGGAAAAGGCCTCTAAGATCACCAAGTCCAACCCCATCCCACTCACCATGTCCCTCAGTGCCACATCTCCATGGGTCTGGAACACCTCCAGGGACGGTGACCCCATCACCCCCTGGGCAGTCCGTGTCAAGTGCATATCTTTTGGAAAAGAGATTTTTCCTCATATCCAACCTGACTCTCCCATGAGACAACTCGAGGCCATCCCCTCTCCTCACAGTTAACTGGGAGAAGAGACCGACCCCACCAGCACAAATGGATTACTCATGGTCACAAGTTGGATGCAAAATCAACCCTGGAAGGCCAGTGTGTCCCAGGAGAGCAGGTCAGACCCAACTCACTCCTCTGCACAGAGGTTTGGAACCCGCTGGCCTCTCTGCTTCCATCACCATAATAATTATTTTAATTTGCAGCTTCCTGAGTTTGGCAGAGAAAGTCTTAAGAGCCCAATCAAGAACAATTAAATGCAAGAATGAAGCGAAATAAGGCGCCAAAAAGGGCTGATGTCTGCTCCTCTATCCTTAAGTAGGATGACAGATTAAAAGCTCAGCTTATAAGCTCCCAAGAAAACCTACAGAGGAAGGCACCATCAGAAAAGGGATCTCAAAAGCCAACTATATGTGCAGCTAAACTCTGCAAGAGCCTCAGGATGGAGCCCTGGCTTTGGCTGTCCCCATGAGCTGGGAGAAGCAATGGCTCAGCCACGATCCTTCTGTCCTTTCCGATGCCATGATGCTAAGAAGCCAACCACGCAAGTCTCTACATCACAAAGGACACAAGGTTAATGCACCCATCCAGGAAGGAAGTCCTGGGTGGGGGTGGTCCTCTTTCTCAGGACTCTTCACAGGTTGCATTTTAGATATTCCTCAGCCCTTGTTATTGCCTATAGCACCTCGTTTGCTCATGCTCTGTCTAAGCTGCCAACCACAAATTAAACACTTCAGTTAAAACTAGACACACGATGCTCATCTTGCACCTTTAATACTTAGTCACTAGAAACCCAACATCTGTTTTGCTTTGAGGCTTTCAACAGTGACTCAATGTTATCTACAGTTTTGGACTGCTGAAGATAAGCGTTCCAGAGGCTTTTCCCTCCCCCTAGCAACAGGGCTGCTTGCTTTCAGATGCAAGAATCAGCCTCAAACACATGTTAGAGGCGAAGGTACTCAAGTCTGAAACAAGTCGATGAGGAAGCATCTGACTCAGTTTTTTCCAGCTGAGGATGGAGCTTGTAAAGGGGACTACAGAGCTCCTCCTCTGTTTACAGTAATCACAATAAATGTGCTGCAATTAAAGTGATTCTGAGCATGAGCCCCCCAGCCTGAAGGCAGTCCCGGAGGGTTAGCTGTGACTTAACCTTTGCTGCCTTCAGGCTCAGCAGATAACGAAGCACCACGCATCTCCACCAGCAGCAAAGCACCTGAGGTGGATGCAGAGCTTTAGAGAAAAAACAAATGATGTGGCAGCAGGAAATATCCCCGCACCCAGGGACCCAATTAACTCACCGATGGAAGCCATCCGCATCCTATTAACACGGGAGACACTGTGCAGGCACAAAGGCATGCATGCCTGGGGAAAGGACTTCAAGGGGAACATAAGTTAGAGGTGTGTGCAAGGGAAGAGCCTGGACACAGCCACCCCTTGTCCTGCTGGAAGGGATCTGTGCAGCATCACAGCCAGCTGCCACACCGACCACGGACAGCCACTTCCCTCCCATTTGTCAAGGGCTAATGAGCAGAACCCCCTCTAACCAGCAGGCTGGGAAACAAATCATAGATTCATTACGGTTGGGAAAGATCTCTAAGATCATCATGTGCAATCATCATCCCATCACCACCATGCCCACTAAACCACGTCCCCAAAGTGTGGGTCTGAAACGTGCTTCCCTCAGCCAGCATTGGCTTTGTGAGGTTTCAGCAGCTCCCACATTAGATGTGGTCAGGCCACACTCAAAGGGTTTTATGATCCCTGTCACCTTCCGCAGGCAGATAAGTGGCACTGACATTTAGGATGCAGATACCAACCTGTGAACACCTCTGGGTAATGGAAATTCAAAAGGCAGCATTGATCCTCAGCTCCCAGCTGTTCCACATTCAGCAAACTCCTCAAAACTAGCATGCACCTGATGCTGTTAGAATGAGCATGACAGACCAGATCTAAGATCCATCAATTCATTTTTAGTATTAGAAGGCTAAACATAGTAGAGAGAGCCCAGCGTAGGGCCACTGAGGTGCTGCAGGTTCTGGAGCAGCTCTGCTGCAGGGGAAGCTCAGGGGGATCCCACCCATGGCCACAAATCCCTGCAGGGAGGTGCAAGGGGATGGAGCTGGGCTCTACTCAGTGCTGCCCAGGGCCATGCCTAGAGGCACCGGGCACAACTTGGAGCTGTCCAGATAAGATTCTAACATGCACGTCATCCTACAGCAACTTGCACAGCTAACCCCACTGCATGGAGGTGATGGTGTGTAGGAGAAGATGCTACAGAGACAGCACCATCAGCTCAAGTCTGAAGATGCCTACAACTCAGAGCTCCTCTGAGCTCTCACCCTGGGTTCCAGTGTTCATACACACTGATACAAACAAGCACTGCCATACAAATCTTCCAGACTCAAACTCTGCTCCTCATTAGTACTCGGCGGGCAAAGAAGCAGAAGAACTGGTTTGAAAAGAGGAAAGGAAAGAAAATACAGATGACTCTTGATAACATGTCTAATTAATAAAGCACAAACTCGACAGGCTGGTTTAGTCTGTGCATCCCATCTGCTTTGACTTCAGTCACGATGTTTCCCATATCCACAAGCACCCTTTTCCATACGGATATTCTCGCATGCTGACAAGCTGACGGCGTGCCTTCAGCACCCGGGCACATATGTTCCCCTATGGCATCACCACAAATCCTTATGTTCTTATAAGAAGAAGGGATGAACAACTGAAGATACCACAGTCCTGTGCAAAGGATGGTCCCCCAAAGCCTACAAACACAATATTTCTATCTGAGTTTGCCATAACTCTTCACAGACAGCTGCTCTCCACAGCCCTAGATAAGTGCTTATCTTCCTGCAGGGCCATAACCTCATAAATGTTGACATTATTTACTCTGTCGCACTTTAAGTGACTTTGCAATCAACTGAAATGAAGTGCTGGAGTAAAGGATGATTTATAATGATTTATTTTTGAAGTAGCTGTACCTCCCTATGGTCAGCACTTAGAGTTACAGCTCCCGAAGGTCATTTTCAGACAAGGACTTCATCTCTGTGTCTTCCCAGTGCTCCACTTGGAAATGAATGGCAGAGAAGACACAAAGCACAGAGTCCCACCAGCACGAAGCACCCAGACACTCCCACAAACACATGCCCTATGATTTTATGATCCTGTGCCCTCTCAACAAAAAGGAAAAGATGAGTAACAAAACCGAGGAAGCAGGACACCCCATTGAGGCACAGGTTGGTGGAGGAGGCAAGGACAAGATGTGAGATGGAGAACACCAAGCATCAGCAGCAACACGATTAAGCTGCTCTGCAACTTGAAAGGAAATGGAAAAGAGGTCAGGAGGAGGTGCAGTCAGCTTAACATCACGATTACAGCAAGTGTGCTGAGATCCAGGCGTGCCGTGAGAAACACACATAAATAAGTTCAGTAAATGGCAAGTACTGTATAAAAGCACCATCCATGCTCCCCCTGAGAAATGGCAAGAGCAAGAAGATTGCTGTGTCCCATCCCTACTTGTTGAGAGGTTTTACATCTATAAGTTCTGAGACTTAGAATCATAGAATGGGTTGGAGTTGGAAGGGACCTCAATGATCATCAAGCTCCAATCCCCAACTTAACATTTGGGGATGTCTCGCCAAGAGCATAGGGAACAGAAAACTTGCCTCTCAAACTTGTACAGCCTAGCAGAGCAGTTTTCCCTCTTTCTCCATAGTTCTGCAAGCTGGAAATACCCACTTCATAACAAGCATTAGGAAAGAGGCAAGGGCACTTTCTATGGTCACTCACAAGCATCCATAATAAGAGGAAACCATTGACCAAGTGTTGCTGATAGCCCTGATGTGCTCACAGGCAGGCTGAGCCATTTATCCCAGCTAAAAACTCAAATGCCAGCACAACTCAGCCTGCTTGAGACGGCAGTTCTTTGGTTTTTCTCAGGTCAGGAAGATGCAGGGCTTCATTGCTATGGGTGGCTTTAATGAAAGCAAATCTTTCAGCAATGTTAAAGACTCAAAAGGCATAGAGGATACAGTTGATGCCAGATAAGCTTCTACTGTATGACAATGCACACAGGCACAAGAGAAGTTTAACCAGAACTGGGTGACTATTCTGTGCTGGTACGGGGGGCAACCAGGGCAGCAGCCAGTGCTTTGGAATAGGCACAGAAACAAGTTTCCACGGGAGCTTGTTTCTTTAAAGTCAGATGTATTAGATCATCCTGTCCCCTAGAGTATGTTGTTTCCTAATGTTCTGCCCAGACCAATTTCAAATGTCAAAAGTAATGTGGGTTTTTTGCTTTTTTTTTTTTTTGGTTTTGCTTTTTAACTACCTTTCGTCCCTGCAGAGCCTGTCCAGGATGAGAATTTTAAGCTCTGTTCTGTCTTTCACATTAAAAATGCAATTATCAGGGCAGCCTGACTGCACCATCTCCTGTCACACAGATTCTGCAAGAGGCTGGAAGAACAGCTTGCTTTTCAAATGGAGTTAGAAAAATTAATACAAGTCTTTCAGAGCTCAGTGTTCACACGCCAATAAAATGCAGGAAAGGCATGTGCAGCCTCTAGGGAAAAGCATCCCTTACAGAAAGCCATCCATGTGGTCTTAAAAAGCACATGATGCAAGGCCCTTGAGAAGTACTTACCCTGAAATGCTCACTACTTTTAAAACAGACTTCTTCCTCTTGCTTTTCAGTCTTCTCATCCAGTTAGTGAAGTAAAATCTTAACTACATAAAGGAGATTTTTAGACTCACGTCCCCTTTGGATGCAGAACTTCTTGTTCAAGTGGATGCAAGAGATGTTTGACTGAGGAAAGTCATGGAACAGAAGATTAAATTTAAAGCAGCTTCAACTCCTCTTCCTGGATACGAAGGCCGTAAGCATCTTGCAAGATTTAGCTCTTGGATAACCCTAAGTGCAAATTACCACTACAAGCTGGAAACATCTGGATCTAAACAGTTAAACAAGATAGCATTGTTGGGTCACATCTGGTTTCCACATTTTCTCCCAAAAGGACAGAAAGTCAGGCAGTCGGGGCACCCATCAGGGTCACATGTTCAGCTGCAGCTCACTCAGAGTCCCTTCACATTGGATATCCAAAGACCAAAGGACGCAACCAGGAGAGCTCTCTTCCCCATTTCCCCACGCCCAGGCTATTCCACCCTGTGCCAGACGTAGTCCAACACGTTCAGGATGGATGGAACAATAAAGCAATCTTTCCAAACCAAGAATGCCTCAATCTTACTCCAGCTCACCTCCACCACGTGACAGCTTATCAGCTCTTTACACACCTTAATTTCCCCTTGACAGCAGGGCAATAGCACTGCCTGCTCCACTGAGAATTAACTAATGAAGCAGCGATGGTGTGCCTGAACTCCACCAAGCCCTTCTCCATTTCAAAAGAGGAGAACACCTGACTCTGATGAGACAGGGCTTGACCCCCAGTTATTAAGCAGAAAGCGCAAATATTAAGCACAAATATCAACGGTGAAATAGGCTCAGCTGGTGGCAAGAGGAGGTCATAGCACAGGAGTAAATCACTGAAATCAGCCACGTCTGGCCTTTAAGGATGACAAGGTTTAGCATCTTATTATTAATAATGAATCCTCCGCAGTATGTTGTCTGCTAGGAAAAAAAAGGAGAAGTGTTGCTTTTTCAGCTGCCCATTATATAAATGGAACTGAATGAGCCCCACTTCAGAATAAGTAAATCTCTTTCATATCAAGCATTAGGCGGCTCAAGTGGGAAGCAGCAGCGTCGTTAGGCATTAGACATCTTCTCCAAGGAAGAGATGTGAGGCTTAGTGTATTTCAAAAGCCAGCACTCCAGCAACCAGGGAAGCACAAATTCATTTCTAATTTCGCATCTTTCCCTCCTCAGACAGCAAGCAGACTGGTCTGACCCAGCAGGAATACTCGCTGCAGACCCTTCCTGGGCACAAAAGCCTGTAAACAAGGCAGGCATCAATAAATGGGAGCACAATGGCAAGGGCAGGAGAGTTCATGGAAGAGAGCTCAAAGAAGGGAATATAAGGGATTTTCAGCTCTTCTGTTTGAAGCCAGGGAAGACTTGACAACTAGGCACCTTTGCTCTTGAAGGTGCTAAGAAACAACGCTGCTCAGAGGAGAACTGCATGTAGAAGAATTAAGTGAGCAAGTGCTCAACACAAGCGTGATGTTTGTGAACACAATTTATGGAACAGGTTCTTGAAAGTAAAGGAGAACGGACAAAGAAAGGGCCAGATGGGTACTGCCAAACTTTCTACCTCATTACAAGATCATCTTTTGGCTCTTGGCCATGGACACATGCTCAAGAACTCAATGGAGAGGCAAGATCCAAGAGCCGGAAGGTAAAAATGGATGAAAATGGATCCACAGCATCTTTAGTGGTCCCATTTGCAAACCTGGAGTTCAAGACAGTGAGGAGAAAGGGTTTGGCAGTTGGAGCAAAGAGGGAAGGAGACAATCCAAAACCAGGAATTTCTAAGCTAGGTCCAAATTAGGACAAACCAAACCAGGGCTTAGAAATGCATTCAAGTGGCTCTTTTCTTCTCTTCCATGCCATCGCTTTCCAATTTTCACCAGGCCTCTCCTTTCTGCCAAATGCTTCTACAGATGGGATCAGCACAGAGATGGTGTTTGGTGTCATGTCCAGCACACAAGCAACTTTGAGAACATCCAAAGGGAGAATGCAGTTCAGATAGTTCAAATTCTTCATAAGCTTTGGAACATTTAATTCAGTGTACTGCTTTCTTCAAAGCAGTACTAGGTCCCAGCTTACAAAAACAGTTGAAGTACAGCTATCAGCAATGAGAAAATTGATTCCAATGTAACACCCAACACTAGAGTCTGATGAGGTCATTTGGAACCGCACATGAAACGACTGCAGATAAACTGGGGCTGTAGGGTAAGCATGAGAACTGGCTGAAGAACACTGAACAGCTCTGAAAGGTCTCCAAAAGACTCATTGGACAGGTACTTGAAAAACCATCTTACCTTGGACAAAAGGAATTGATGGGCAGCTCTTAGAATGCAGAGATACAAGTTAGCAGTCTAAGCCCAAGAGATGAGCGTGCATTGCAGTCTGAGGAAGGCAACCTCTTCCAATGCTTCACCATCCTTATCTAAAAAACTTTTTTCTTATATCCAATCTAAATCTCCCCTCTTTTAGTCTGAAACCATGCCCCTGTCCTCCATCTCACACAAAGCAATTGCCCAGCCTGTTTCTCTGGAATCATACAAGCTCTGGCATGCTGTCAGCACAACCCGCATCCCAAGGATGGCAGCCAGTCCATAGGATCAAAGGACAGGGGAAAAACCTCTTAACGTTGTCACGGCCAAAGCTCATCTTCCTGGGAGGAAGATTAGTGATTCTGTGGCTTTGTGCCATTGAAGATGCTGGAGAAGAGAGATAAAGAGGCAGGAATGCTCCAGTTCTGTTATTTCAGACAAAGCTCAATGGGGAGCAGCTCCCGTTCCTTCAGCAGGCTGGACAGCTCATAGAACCATAGGACGGCTTGGGTTGAAAAGGACCACAATGATCATCTAGTTTCAACTCCCCTGCTATGTGCAGGGTCTCTGGGGACAGCTTCAGTGAGGGTGCTAATAGAGACTGAAGTGACATGGGCAGTGTCACCTGTAGGATAGGACCGAGCACAGCCACCACTGGGATGGCACAGTTACCCTGTGTTGGATGCAAATGGGGAAAAGACCTCCACGTATCAATTAAAGCTGGTTCTTGGGTAATGTCCATGTTTTTCATTAATTACTTGCAGTTCTGAAGCTGCATTGCCTTAATGAAGCAGCAGAGCAAGAAGATTTCAATACAAAATATAAAGAGGCCATCTCAGTTGTCCAGCGATACATCTCCAGTGCAAGACGATGGCGTTTTGGCTGACAGGATTCCAGCAACCAGCTTCATTAAATCTGTTCTACATCATGTTTCTTGACCTGCTGGCCTATAATAAGTTCCCAGTACACACAGAACAGCATCCTCATGTCAGCAATTGTTGGGGGAGCTGCACTGCAAAGCACATTAACAAAGCAACCTGAAATTCTATAAAACCTGATTTTAAGGATTCTCTCCCAAACTGAATCAAACCATCAAAAGGTGAGAACCAAACTGTTCCAAATCCACTCTTTGAAACAATAAACTCATTCCAAGCAGCTCAAGATCGAGCTGAGGTATATCCCATCAGAGGAGCTCTCTGCTTTTTAATCTTAGCTATAGATTCCTGCACAAAGAGAGCACCATGTAGGACTATTAACCACTTCTTGACACCTTCCAGCCATAGTAATATACTCTTTGAACCAGGATGGAAAGCATCCATGCAGCCACCAAGTTTATCAGCCTCCATGGAGCTCCAACCAAGTAGGGGATGGTGAGACCCTGGCACAGGCTGCCCAGTGAAGCTGTGGATGCCCCATCCTTGACGGTGTTCAAGACCAGGTTGGGTGGAGCCCTGGGCAGCCTGAGCTGATGGTTGGCAGCCCTGTCCACAGCAGGATGGTTAGAACTAGATGACTTCTGTGATCCCTTCCAAGCTAAGTCATTTTATGATTCTACAGGACAGCCATGCTGCCTCAACAACTGGAGAGACGAGCAGGAGGAGATGCTCTTAGAGATTGGGCTGTGTGGGCAAACAAGGCTGCAAGCTGCCCATCCCAAACCTCACTCAGCCATGCTGTAAGACATGAGGCAGGATGGTCTTCCTTTTCTGGTACATGTCTGCAGAGAGCAGAGATTCATCCCAAACTGCCCACGTATGTCAGCCAGCCATAGTGGCTGTGTCAGAAAAAATTACCTGCATGTAGCTACTGTAGACAAAGCCAGCTATGAAAACAATGCTAGACGAGTTGGTTTAACATCTGTATGAACAGGCAGTGCTGTGTAAAGGGTTTTTCCATAACACCACAGGAATTGTCTACTGCCTACCCTAGAGGAGTTTGTTACCCTGCGCAGAGTCCAGCACAGAACTAAAATCACACATCACACAGCAATCTACACACAAAAACGTACCTCCTAAGGTTAAACCAATGGAAAAACGAACAGGAACACACAGATCCACTGCCCTAAAGAAGGATGCTGGAAGTCTGAGAAGATCAAAATCAGAATGTAGTAAAACTATGCACAAAACTTCAAAGTAAAACAATGCTGAATGTGAAAACAGTCTTCCCATTTCTCTCCTACATAACCTTAGAAAATTATTTAACCTCAGAAACCAAAGCTCATCAACTGTTTTCCAGCCACCAGTGCCCAACAACAAGCCCCCACCACTGAGCCAAGGCTCCTGCCTCATTCCCAACCTGCCATCTGAATGAAAATGCAAATTCTACACGGCGACTGGGATTAAAAACATCTCTCTGTCTGTAACTAAATAGGTTTAAAGTCCCCTCAAGAGAAAATCTTGAGGATTATCCGTGCTTTCCAATATATTATTCATTCCCAACTCATTTCTGTTCGTCTCGCATTCATCATTCAGGCTTGGTGTTTGTAGTGTTAGCACCTTCCAGGAGGTGGATGCAAAGTTGCAGCGGGGACATTATTTGGGTATGTCACTCCTTCCTCCACCTTCTCCATGAATCCAGGGCTGAGTAAACTGAAAACCTTCCCCACCTCTCCTTGGGTAACATCATCAGTTATCACAATATTGCTTATCAGAAAGCTCACAAGGACAAGATTGCTGTTTCAGAGGGTGAGCTAAGAGATGCCCGGCGACGTGCAAGCCATTGCTGTGATTAATAGCAGGACTTCAGGCTGGTGTAATGCATGTTGAGGCCAGGAACAGATTTCCTGGCTGCAGAAAGCTCTCTAACATGAACTATGACGTAATTTACTAACACAAATTAGTAATAGCACCCCTCAGCCAGCTGCAATTTGTGAATGAAGTGTTCGAAATTCCCAGAGTACAAATCAAGACTCTGACTTTGAACAGCAGGATCTCAAGCAAGGGATGGACCCCACACAAACCCAGAGGATCCCTTTGCAAGCACTGTGAGGCTCATCACACAGCCCCATCACAGCACTGCAGCTGTTATCAGTGTTCCCAAGGGCAGCAAAATCCCAAAAAGCCCCAAAGCTACCCACACTCCTTCCAGCCCACCCCATACACATCACCACTGATCACTGCTTTTCCCACAAAGGTAAAGACGAGACTGTGTGCATACACCAGGCTGCCCACTGCAAAGAGCAAAGAAAGAAGAAAAACTGGATGCTGGGGATGCTCGATACAAGTCTAGGGAACCCTCTCCACGTTACCTATAGTCAGGAGACCCCAATTTCTTGCACAAGCACTCAGTGAGGGCGAGCATATGGGCAAACCCCAGAGACCTCTGACCTCTTGCAGCTGAGCCACATGCCCCAGGAACCTCAGCTGGCCCCAGGGCAAGGTCACTGCCGGTGGGGTGGAGACCAGACTGAGCTAAACCCCTGGGCTTGAGATCATCCCGACAGTCTTGACTCTGAGAGACTGTTTCGAAACAGCAGGCGTGATATGGGAAGGCAGCCACCAAAAAGAGGAGGCGCTTTCACTGCAGCACAAGCCAGTGCTGATTGATTCACTGCTCATACCTGAACCAAGGCTTCCTGTCACCTATTACTTCATGTGGATACACGGAACCCACAAGCTTGAACACGTCAAATTCTCCTTTTGAGACTGGTGTGCTGCCACAGCTGCTCTGCACCTCTCCAATCTGGCCTCTAAGGTAAATCGATAAGAAGGTGTTAGAGTGGCAAATGTTTCAGACCCCCAAGTTATGGATATGGGTCTTAACACTCTTCAGCACCCATTCAAACTAAAAGATGGAAATTTAGATGTTAGGGGGAAATATTTCACTCAGAGGGCAGTCAGGCCCTGGCACTGCCGCCCAGAGAGCTGTGGGTGCCCCATCCCTGGAGATGCCCAAGGCTATGGATCTCATGGGGAGCAACCAGCCCACAGCAGGGGTTGGGTGGGCTTTAAAGTCCCTTCCAACCCAACCATACTGTGATTCTGTGATCTCAGTTGCAGCACATCCCATGTCTACTGGGGTTCTTAGGCATCTCCCATTCCAACCAGAGAAGCAGGATGAGGCTCTGCAGTGGCAACAATGAACCTACCAGCACAGAGTGGTGTTATTCATCTTGTGCTTCACAGGTCAACGCAGTAGAAACCAGGAAGGATGCCTGCACCTCCCCTTTGTCAAACACAGGCAAATTTCAGGGGAAGGAATTTGGCAAGCAAAAGAAAAGAGATCAGGGCTGTCTAACCAGAAGACACAGGAACGTGGTTCTCCCTTCCCACATATGCCCTCAGCTCCACCTCCCGCTCCCTCCCACCTGCAGTGTCTGCCTTTGGTCTTACATACAGGACCTAATTTTGCTTTAGGGTTGCAGGAGATGGCGTGGTACAACCTGACTCATGCAGGAGGCAGAGGTTACGCTCTCGTCAACGCTTCTGAAGCTGCAGAACACTTGTGTTCCATCTCGGGCCCAAATTAACATTAATTACAGTGCACAAAATGGAGCTGCTTCAACGGGAGGAAATTAGGACAACAAATTATCCTGGAATAGAGAGGACTGGATGCTTAAGGAAGTAATCTGTCTGCACACAGAATAAAAAGGGCATTCCAGCCAGACAGGGTGGAAACAAGCTGTCCCCACCATCCTTTTTAGCAGGTGGCCAACCTCAGTGTTTGTTACAGTAACCACCGGGGCTTCCTACACTGAAACCCAACCCACCCACAGTCACTATTTTCGAGTTTAGCTATCAAAACTGCAGCCACAGTAAACGCAGAGGTCTCCTATGTGTAACCAGGGCAGAAGCAGAGCTGATGGCCACTGACTGATCACAGCTTTAGGTCAGGGCAGGGATTACAGGCCATCCTCGCCACGTGGGTTTCTGTGATCGTGCTCTGGTTGCTGCCACAGCTCCAAAGCCACAAACACAGCTCATTCATTCACAGCCAGCTCTCGGTGCTCAACATAAACACAGACTGTGCCGCGGCGAAACCGGCACGCTGCTCAGCAAGCAGGCATGCATCCAGAGACAGGCACAGATTTGGAGTTGCCCACACTGGGCTCAGCACCATCAGCACCACTGTGATTGCTCTGACACGTGGTTATGCTCACAAGTGGGGTGCGCAGTCACAACGACCCCATGCAGTGCTACAGGAGTGGGGCAGAGCAGCTGGGAAGCTGTATGGAGGAAAAGGATCTGTTGGTGCTGATGCTGAGCATGATGAGCCAGCAGTGTGCTCAGGTGGCCAAGAAGGCCGATGGCATCCTGGCTTGGACAAGAGGTAATGGCCTGAAGTTGCACCACGGGAGGTTCAGGCTGGATATTAGGAAATGTTTCTGCTCCTAAAGAGTGGTGATGCAGTGGCACAGCTGCCCAGGGAGGTGGTGGGGTCACCATCCATGGAGGTGTTCACGAATCATGGAGATGTGACATAGTCAATGGGCATGGTGGGGATGGGTTGGGGCTGATGATCTTGGAGGTCTTTTCTGACCTTAATGATTCCATGCTTCTGCAGCAAACCAGAGGGGCAGTCCCACTGCAGCTGGGCTACAAAGCACCAAAAAATACCCCGCTGCCAAAAACAAATATCCAACCAAACAACCCATATGATATTCAATATGGGACGTACGGTCTTCACCAAGGCATCCAGGAGCACGCTGGGTGCACAGGTGAAATGCAAGGTCTCTGAGAGAGACCTCATAGTGGCCTTCCAGTACTTGAAGGGAGCATATAAACAGGAGAGGGAATGGCTGTTCACGAGGGTGGATAGTGATAGGACAAGGGGGAATGGTCTTAAACTGAGGCAGGGGAGATTTAGATTAGATATGAGGAGGAAGTTTTTCATTCCGAGGGTGGTGATGCACTGAACAGGTTGCCCAAGGAGGCTGTGGATGCCCCATCCCTGCAGGCATTCAAGGCCAGGCTGGATGTGGCTCTGGGCAGCCTGGTCTGCTGGTTGGCGACCCTGCACATAGCAGGGGGGTTGGAACTGGATGATCATTGTGGTC
>PPHD01006002.1:0-25305 GCA_002909625.1 Bambusicola thoracicus | reverse complement strand
CACTGGAATGCACTGCCCAAGGAGGTGGTGGAGTCACCGAACATGGGGGTGTTCAAGAAACGTTTGGATATTGTGCTGAGTGATAAGATTTAGCTGGGGAGTATTGGTGATGGTTGGACTGGATGATCTTTTAGGTCTTTTCCAACCTTGATGATTCTGTGATTCTGTGATTCTCTGATTCTGTGATTCTGTGAACTGCCTATTCCAAGTTTTACTTAAAACCTTTGGTGATACTGTTGTTTCCTACAAGATATATACATTAACAGGTTGCCCAGTGAGGCTGTGGATGCCCCCTCCCTTGAAGCATTCAAGGCCAGTCTGGATGGGGCTGTGAGCAACCTGGTCTACAGGGAGGTGTCCCTGCCTATGGGAGGGGCATTGGAACTGGATGATTTTACAGGTTCCTTCCAACCCAAACCATTCTGCGATTCTGATAAGTTAGGATTACTTGGAGACTTTTGTGAATGTATGTACAATTTCTTACCGAAAGTGCGTTCATACAATTAAGTCCTTCATTTAGAAGCTCTGAAAAATTTATATATCAAAATAAAATAATTAAAAAATAGTGGACGCTTTTCACTTTTTACTATTGCTGGTAAAAGAAAAAGCAATACTTCTGTTGACACTAGAGGTAGTGTAAATAGTTCTGTCCGATATTTAGTTGTCAACAGGAAGATCAGGCTTAAATATAGAAGGGTCAGGGTATCTTCAATGTAAACCATTTTCTTTCAGGATCTCTGTGTGTAGACAAACTTTATTATTCTGCTGATGAAAAATAGACCCAGATTTCATGTTTGTCTTGCGAGGTAATAATAGCTAATAAAGCATGTAGCAATGGTTGCATTACTCCTGTTTAGAGCTGACTGAATCTTTGTGCTTCATGCACAGGTGGAAAGAGCATATGGTCCCAGTGTTACATCGCTACTATTAAATCTCAGGAGACCACAGAAATGCAGTCTAATTGAGTTTGAAATTGTACTCCAAAAATATAGTAACCCTATAACACTTTGTCTTCTCCATAATTTTGGTCAAGGCTAGAAACCGGGACTGTTATTTTTGCTGCTTTGATTCCATGTAGATTTCATACCATATTGGATTCGAGGTGCTTAGCATTTTATGTTAGTGGTACTTAAGATAACAATGGCCTGATGCCACAGTCAATAGCTTGGTATCTTAACACAGTAGAGAAAGTAACAGAAGGGTTGGTTTGAGTTCGTGAAATCATTTCCTGTGAGAGTAATTAATTAGGGCTCTTGTGCATAAGGGGATAAAAGGGCTACATGTAACATGTGGTTGCACTTTTTTAACTCAGCACCAGAATTATTTTTGATGCTGCTGAAATGAGTGTATTCTGAGATTCTGGCTGGAATATCTCAGTGCAGTCTCTAACCTGGAGCAGAATTTTTTCCTTCTTTGGATTTCTTAGACAAATGGTTAGTATTTGGTATGACAGATAGAAAGTGCATGGTGGTAAAAGCTGTTACTCCTACCCTCGAGGAACACTTCTTCATCAGAATGTCTTTAAGATGTTAATCTGATGTCATTGGTATGTTTAGTCAAGAAATATTGAGAGCTGAGGCAATAAAAGCCGCGGAAGGTTTTGGGAGTCACAAACAGATGCATTCTGAGTGTAGCTCATCTTGGTGCAGCATAAGTACTGAATCCTGTTTTTTCACCGTTTTGTGTCGTGTGCCCCTATGTTATCCTTACCCCCTTCCTGCCACAACAGTAGCACAAGCTTGACATGCCCTTGTTATATGCTCATCTGTGACCCCAAAGTGCCAGCAGGTGTCATGTGGGATTCTGAAAAAGGTTATGTTTGTGCTGAAGGGCTTGGCATGTGCTCGTCATCCAGCCAAAAGATCAAACGGGAGAGAGAACTCCATTTTTCAAAGGGGACAGTAGTCTGTAGTCTGGGTCTTTCTTCTTGGCTTGGCTATGGTTTTCACAGAACACTTACAGAATCTCTTTTTTCTTTTTCTCCTTCTTTTTTATTTCCCCAAAGAGAGCAGCGAAGTATGGTAAAAGTGGTCATGTTAACTTTAAAGATAAATGAAGGTTTTGCATGGATGATTTTGTAGTGAATTTCACTGTCAGGTTTTGACTCCGAAGTGGGAATACATTTATCTGCAAACTATTATTTATCTGCAAACTTTCAGTGAGCTCAAAGCAAAATTTGCTCCCAGAGGTACTGGGTGATCAGAAGAGGAGACCAAAGGTAGAGAGGTAGTTGATACATGTGTAGAGAATAATGTTATATTCATTAGTGTGGCTCCTGGTATTGCCACAAAGTCAGGTGAGGGATCCAGAGTGCTGCAGATGTCAAAGTGTGTTTGTTTCTGCTCCTTCCTGTATACTCACACAGGCCTTCATAAAAAATAATGTACTCCCATTTTCAACAGGTTTATTTCATGTGGGCCAAGGAACTGATGAAGCTGGCGGCTTGGCTGCAAGTACATTAACGTCAGTGAAAGGTAAGCAGGGGGAGTCTGTGGTATAGGATAGGAACTGAAGGGACATTTACAGAAGTAAATGTGTGACTGCATCTAGAAATAGTGAGGAGTCTGGCCGCTGCAGTTTGTTTCAAAAGCAGAACAAATGAAATGTTTTCTGTGATTCAGAATGAGTAAAAAGAAACACGCATACGGTAGAGGAGTGATTTAAGTTAGACATGAAAACAATTCAAATCAGCGCATAGGAAAATTTGATTTTAATGATTGCTTTAAATCTTGAGTCACGGGTTGCATTTCTTTTCTTTAACATTGATTTTTCACTGGTTGGAAACCATTAAAATGTGCTTTTTATGCTCTGTATTCACCATTTAGTGTTTGTGTTTGCTAAGAAGACATGCTATGCCTGTGTACACTGAGACATATCAGACTTCAGAAATTAAAAATCCATATGAATGTTATGTTACATGTTTACTCTCACTTTTTTAACTAGACAGTTACTGTGTTTTTGCTTGTGATTCATATCAGGCTCCTGCTGGATGAATGTAGGAACTGAAAGGAAGTCATGAGAGAAAAAAAACTCTTTGTAGTTTTTAGTTGAGAAAGATCACTATGAAGCATTTTAACCTTTTTCTTAAGAAGATTGTCTAAGTGTGCTTTTTATCAAAAAAAGTTTTATTAACGCATGGAAGTATACTTGTAGTAAAAGAATTTAATGGTATGATCACTCAGCCTTTCAAGCATGCAGATATTATCTCATCCTTCCTGATGTTTGGGATTTTTTTTCCTTATGGATGGAAATAGCAATTTAAAAAAAAATACAATTTTTTGATCTGTTACTCAGTTTTTTCAGATGGGGATAATTCAGTTTAAATGAACGAGTTGAAGAATCAGAAATGATGAAAAGTGTTGCCACTTTGCTTGCAGGAAAAAGATGCACGTCAAAAGCTTCAGCAAACTGAACTTGAATATTCATCTGCTTGACTTTTCTTAGAGCTTGAACAGGAAGTCCATATTGCCTAATAATGCTACTTCTGTAGTGTTTGCCTTTGTAAAGTGATTTTATTTCATTACAAATTAACTGATCTGACTGATTCTGCCATTATTTTATTTCAGGGGCATGGAGGGGTTACCAGGGAAGAAATATTTTTTAGCCTTACACTTAAACTGAACACAGCATCAGGAACTTCTGGAACCAGGTGCATTTTTCTTCCTGATTAAGAAGGCCAGAGATGATTTGGGGAGTCTGTCTTTGTGCAAAGCTGGAAAAAAAGAACAGTTAAATAATAATAATAAGAAATCTATTATTGCTATAGAGTATGCATTCTTGGACTTCTGATGTGTTCTGAAATAAGCAGCAGTTCATACTGCTGACAGCTTTCCTTGAAGTAAGTGCAAGAGCAATGACATTACATAATATAAATAACATTAGGATAAATCACATTACTAATAAAGCTCTAGTGCTAAATAAAACATAATTTAAAAAAATCATACAAAAAGATATGAACTTTTAACCTCGATGCATAAGAACTCTTTTTTTTCTCCAGCAAAAGCTCTGTGGTGCCTATACTATTCTTAGCAACAACCATTTGGAATGTGGTGCTCAGGGACATGGTTTAATGGAGGGTTGTTAGTTAGGTTATGGTTGTACTCAGTGATCTTTAAGGTCTTTTCCAACCTAAGCAATTCTATGATTCTATGTTACGCAGCAGATAGCTTCAGTGGTGTTCTTTGTGGTTATGTGACAGTAAATTGTAGTACAGCTTATTAGCCTTTAGGTGGCATTAACTCCTTGAACATTTTAGCTTTTTCATTTCTAACGTGTTCACGTGTGAGATGATGGAAAAGAAACATAGCAGTAACTCCTGAACCAACATTTTGTAGAAGGGAACGCGGTCAGTGTGCTCAAAGCGTGTTGGCTTTAGTCCATCTCCCCTCCCCACCCCAAGAAAAATTAAAAAAAAAAAGAAATACTGACTGAAAGCATGAAGAATGCAGCCCAGCTCCAGAAGACAGGGCTGAGAAATGTCTAATTCTGAGCTTGCTTTGTCCCTAGGCTTGTACTGAAACAACTCTGAGGTGTAAATAAAGCAGCAGGGGTTTGGCAGGTTATTTTTTCTATCTATTCTACTTCTGCCAGCTGTGTGCAGGCACAGAAATACACAGTTTTCTTGGCTTGATGCCATGAGTGGGTCTTTTGTATGCTGAAGTTATACATTAGTGGCTCCCTGTGCTGTGGTTAACTCTAGTTCTGCTGTTAATGTGTGAAGTGACAGTACTGCAGTAAGAAGTAGTGTTTAAGATTCTGAAAAGAAGTGTAACTTACAAGTACACTCTTTGCTAAAAATACTGTGTGTTCCTGGGATGATCTTCTGTTTGTTTGGTTTTGTTTTGGTGGTGGTTTTTGAACTATTGCAAGTAACATTATCTGAAACTGTCCATTTTCTGCATCGTGTGCTGCACTTCAGTAGGATTCAGGGCTTCTGCATATTTTTAAGTACAAAATTCATGTGTATTCTGTGAAAAAGATGGTATTAATTTAGCTGATGATGAACGACAGTGAGGCATTTAAGCTGTGCATAGTTCCACTGCATAGTATTTTCACTAATATGCTGAATTAACTGATTGATGCATTAATGGAAAAGGAGAATAATTAGGTATGGCTGCCATATTTAGCAATGTGCAGTTCCTCCTAAACTGCAGACCTTTTAAGGCTTTTTCATCTCGGTCTCACAGCACCAAACTTTTTCAGCAAGTGCTGCTAGATCCATTTTGTAGATGAAGAAATTGGAACATCAAAATTTGATGATATGCACATTACTATCCAGGAGGCACCTGACATACCTGAGAATGGAACCTGGGTGGATTACGGTCCCTCTTCTTGTCCCTTAATTGCCAGATTGATTTTGCATTTACTATGCATCTGTGTATGGAATAGTGTTGCTATTTGCCATAAGTCTGAGCTAGCGTTCAGATTAGAACAGTGGAGTATCCTGAAATGCACAGTGCTTTAGAGGAAGTGCAAATATTGACAAAACTCAGAAAATATTCGATGCTGGCAGTGCTTACTTTCTTGACTTAATGTCTCCTTTTGTATGCATGAGGCTTTGTCTCCACTTCATAGGATACTACTCCATGGATTTGCAATGCTTCTTTGTTGTTGTCGTTTGTTTTTGTTTGTTTTTTTCTTTCTGAAATCACTGTGGTGTCTGTTCTTGAAGTCTGAATTTTGTCTTCTAGTATCAAAGAGAGCCTTTAATAATCAAGTAGATATCAGAGTGTATTTTGTGCTGGCATTTAGCACAACATTGCATTTGAGTAGGCATTCATTGCAGCTGCTTCTCAGTTTAACTTAGTGAGGCTTCTAAAGGAATGTCTTGTTCTCATGCCATATTTGTCGTGCTCTTTTTTTGTAATTTATTTACTTTGGAGAACTGAACCAGACTTAAGCATCTGTTTCTCAATGAGGTTTTGTGTGTGTGAGTTTTCACCATGTATTACAGCTGGTTTCATTACAGAACACAACAGTTAAGTGATTAGCCCAAGGTGACTCAGTGAATCACTCGGCCTTCCCAAAACCTTGAAGTCTTCTGGCCCCTTGTCTTTTAAGCTAGTCTAGCTTCTAAATTATATTGGCTCCCAAATTAAACAGAACTTGAGAACTTGAAGTCACTTTTCATGCTGTCTCAATGCCTATCTTATGTGGGAAAATGTCTGTGAAACTCCTGCTGAGGAATCTTACACTTTTTTTAAAATGAAGTGAAATAAAGCTTTTTTGCATGAAATAGGTTACTATCTGTTGCCATTATTTCACAGAGAATACAGATACATAAGATTAAGTACATCCTACTGCAACAAAACAGGAGTGTACAGCATCTGTAAGGTGAGGTTGAATGTGATCTACCCAGCAGGAAGCAGATGCTGTTTAATAAGTAAATAATTGTAATAATACAAATCTGCTATAGCCAGTACTAAAAGGCAGGGAGAAATTATTCTAGAAAAGTATGTTGTTTGTTTTTCTGTAGTGATTTTAAAAACATTTCCAGTTACTCAGAGTTTTTCTTTTATTAAAAATACGACCTATACTACAAGGATGTTTTCTCTGTACCCGTTTTCTTTATTCCTTCTTTTTGCTCCAGTCTAGGTAGTATTATGGTGAACATAACAATTGAGGCAGTGAGCGAGGAAAGCATTTTGAGGATAATCTCTTGTTAGACTGACACAGTGAGAAAAAATTGCTGTAGTTCAAAGCACAGGTGTTAGCTGTGGAAAGGTTTGTTTGTTCAGTACTTTTTCTGTATACGTCACTGTGTTAGCTGGTTTAGTAATTCTTTTTTTAAAACTTCCCTTTCATTTTCTATCTTCCTATCCATCCTATTTAATTTTACTCTCATGAATACAAATGGAGTCAAAATATGGAATTGAATGAAGTTGAATTTTAAAAAAATTAGTTTTTTTTATTATTATTATTTGTACTTTAACTTACACAGATTTTTCTTCTGTTTCCTTTTGGGAGAAGAAAATAACTTCTAATAGCAAAGTATTATTTAGAAGAGAACAATTTTTTGTCTGACATGAATTTATATGTAGTATTAGTTTGACAGAAGATACGCACCTGTAGTGGAAGTGCTAAGTCAGGGCCTGAAGCAGTGATTGAGCACCTGGTGGGAAGGGAGGGCCAGCCCAGGGCAGCTCAGGTGCATGTGATGTACCTGAGTGACCAGAAGGGGTGGCTCCTGGCTCCACCCCTTTCCAGACATCTTGTAAGGGCTGGCAGTGGAGTTAAGGGTATCTTGTTGGAGATCTTTGTGTACCTGAGGCCTTCTGAAGGTAGGCAGTGTCTTTCCTTTGTTTCTGTGCTTGTGGCTGTTGTGTTTGAACATTTTCTTACTTGCTGTAGTTGGGACCTTGCTGCGCTTTCCATCACCTTACAGCACCATATGTCAAAAACAATCTTACACTTTTGTATCTTTTTAAAAATATGAATTTTAGTTTTTGTCACAACTTTAGAAACAAAATGTTTGTGTCTTTCAGTTATGCTTTTTTTATGCAATGTTAGTAGTTGATGTAAAGGTACTTCATCCGTATCCAATTATTTTTAACTTTCTTAACACAAAACATATATCTTATGTAAATTCTCTTTTAAATAAAAATCCTTTCTAATTTGTTAATAAAATGAAGTTAAAAATACATGAGCCTAGCAAAAGAACAACCTGAATCAAATTGTAAATGTAAAACTACTCACCTGAACTGCAGAAAATCAGTATTTGAATACTGAACTCTTGCACTAATGCAAGTGGACAGATACAGCTGTTTTATTATCAGCTATTCCAGGATGATAGTCCTTGCTTGAATAGGCTCTTCCATAATAAAGAATGGTTTTATTCCAAGTCAGTCTTTTTACGGAATAGAATTAATTATCAGTTATTGGATTATTGTATGCTAAAATACATCACTTATCCAAAAGAGTTGATTAAGCCAAACAGAAGCTTTATAACAAGTATTCTGGTTGGATTCTCTGAGGTAGTTAGAGCCAGATGCTAACAGCTTGAAGATTTCTCAAACAAGGGGAAATTGAGTCAATTTTGACTGAAATAACTTCTTTGTATCTCTCTGAATTCATGAAGACATGTAGTATGAAATTTAGACACATCAATTTTTGTTTCAAGTGGAGGTTGTTTGATTTCTTAAGTGAATTTCATGTTCAGTTCTCTTGAACGTTATCATACTAAGCCTGGCAACAAACTCAGCTGATGTGTTTGGGTGACATCGTTGGCTTTTGCTCTGAGCTTAGGCCACTGGAATTCTTAATATTCCCAGAGGACTTTCCATCTCTTGTTACTGATTCAGGGCTCTTCCTGCTGTGATAGCGGACCATTATTTCAGCAAGATATAAACCCAGTGATCAGGCAGCAGAGTTGTACTGGGACAGACAGTGTCATCTTCTACTATGTTAGCCATTTAATTTTCTGTTGAGTTACTCAGCTTTCTTCTACCAGCAATGTAACCGAGACAGTCTGTTCTTGCCAAAGAGTATTCCCCTATCATTGTCTGTATTTTGAGCTTTTCCAGCTTGTACAGGCTATCTCTGCTTATTATTTTTCTGACATCATACATTTTACTGTCAGTAATCCAGCAACTCACAAATAATTTGTTTTTTATGTCTGTAATTTATGTTCCAGAGTTGAGTAAATTGCTGCACTTCAGACCCAATCCAAAGTCTAATGAAGTCATTGGAAACATTCCAGTTGACTTCACTAGGTTTTAGATCAGATCTGTAAGTAGTAGTTGCCTGCCACTGAATCAGAACATATAAAAGGCAAACAAAATGACCAATTTTTACTGCTCTTAGTCAGTCATGTTATCAAAGAACAGTGAATAAGATGCAGAAAACAGTTTAGATTATTTCTACTATCAATTGCTAACGTTAAGTAATGCTTCATTCAAGGACATAGTTTGAAAATAAAAAGCCTACTTAAGCTTCCCCATTTCAAATGATTTGAGAAGAGGCTTCTTTTGTTTTTTGTTTGTTTGTTTTGTAATTTAGTTAGCTAGCTAGTGAATTCTACATCACAGAATGTCATGGATTGGAAGGAACCTCAAAAGATTATCTAGTCCAATCCTCTGCCAGTACAGGATCACTTAGATCAGGTTATACACAGGAACGTGTCCTGGTGAGTTTTGAAAGTCTCCAGAGAAGGAGACCCCACAGTCTCTCTGGGCAGCCTGTTCCACTGTTCTGTCACCCTTGCCATAAAATAAGTTTTTTCTTATATTTATGTAGAATCTCCTGTGTTCCAGCTTGCACCTGTTGGCTCTTGTCCTATCATTGAATGTCACTGAGAAGAGCCTGGCTCCGTCCTCCTGACACTCACCCTTTATGTATTCATAAACTTAGTGAGGTCACCCCTCAGTCTCCATGTCAAACTAAAGACACCCAGCTCCCTCAGCCTTTCCTTGTAAGGGAGATGCTCCATGCCCTTCATAATCTCTGTGGCCCTGCACTGGACTCTCTCAAGCAGTTCCCTGTCCTTGAACTGAGGGGCCCAGAACTGGACATGATGTTCCAGATGCAGTCTCACCAGGGGAGATTAGAGGGGGAGGAGAACCTCTCTCGACCTACTAACCACACCCCTTCTAGTATGCCTCAGGATGCTACTGGCCTTCTTGGCCTCAAGGGCACGGTGCTGACTCATGGTCACCCTACTGTCCACCAGGACCCCCAGGTCCCTTTCCCCTACACTGCTCTCCAGCAGGTCACTCCACAACCTATACTGGTATCTGGGGTTGTTCTTGCCCAGATGCAAGACTCTACACTTGCTAACTCATGGTAACATTAGTAAAAATCTTGGAAAAAAACATGTGTATTCTAAATCTTGTTTTTATTTTCAAAAACCCCATTAGACATCTTACAGAGAACAGAGTGATACCAGTGAACAAAGTGTGTGAATCACTTGGTGTTAAGTAGACATTGCTAATGGCAAAACTAAAATTGAAAAAGAGAAGGAAAATAAACAGTAGGTATTTTTTCTTCTCTGCCACCCGGGTAGTACTGTGAGAAAAGGAGCCTTTTTCTTCTCCTAGTAATGCAAAAAAAGAAGTTAAACTTTTCTTAGAAGAACTGAACGTGGAATGTTTAAAAGAAAAAAAAACACCATACTATGACTCTTCCCCAGAGATACAGCAGCCCTTGTAAGTAAACAAGCTTTAGCACCATGCTGTGGGTGCAGGTGGCTAATTAATGTTCAGCCCTGTCTTTAATCCCAGAGGAAGGAAGGAAACCTTCTAAATCTCTCTGTCAAAAACGGAGGTAGCCAGGCTGCGAAGGAAGACATGACAAGCTGACTGTGTAGAACTTGTGTGAACAGTTAATTCAATTAGGTCTTCTGTGCAAATAAGTGTGGTATTCTGTTACACTTGTATGTTTTGGAGTTAGGGCTCAAATAAACCTTTTTTAGTACTTTTATTGGTATTCCATTTGTGAAATATATGCACCTTCAGTATCTGGAAGGTGGCAGATTAAACTACTGCTCATTTACTAAATGAAGAAAACAGAGCATTAGGGTGCCAGAGAAGAATTTGGCTGAGTTTGGAGAATCTGTGTTCTCACAAATTTTAACATGTCATACAAGATCAAATTAACTGTTTCATTTAGGTGTTTAATTTCTCTTTTTTGACTGTGGTATCATTAAGAATCTGGTCCCTAGTTTTGCAGGTCTTGGTTCTATGGGTGTTTCTCCCAATGGTATGTCCTCAAGAACAGGAAAAAAGGGTAGAGTAGGAGTGCTTTTTAAATCAGATCAGGTTTCTGATCTCATCTCCACAAACAATTCTATTAGAACAAATAAGGGTGTCAGTGCAGGCATAGAAATGTAAATTTGTAAGCTGTCAAAATGTATCCCTTCTGTTATGGCTAAAGGGAACAGTATTAGATCGAAACAATTGCGTTGTTACAAAGTAAGAACAGAATAAAGATCTTACCCATATCCTAGGCTCATAGAAAAGTTCCCAAAGGGAGGATCTCCAGATAGAGATCCTTCCTCCTGGAGAGTCAGCCCTTAAATGGGGTCTAGGAGGGATGGAGCATGGCTCCACCCGTTTCAGCCACTCAGGTGAAATTGCATTCACCTGTGCCCCTGCAGCTGACTCTGTGCTCGCCTCAGGTGGTCAATCAGAGGTTCAGGCAGTGATTCAGCAGTTCCCATACACCCTTCTTATGAAATACACTGTCTTCCCATTACTGTGTCAGCCCTCAGCCACCAACCATGCTGCTAATGACATAACAGTCCTGGCACCTAGAAGCTTCTGCCCCCACTCATAGCAAACCTGTGTATTTTACCCTTGAAATTTCATGCAGGGACAGACACGCAGGCCTGGCAAAGGCAGTCTTCTGGCTGTGTGCTCTGGTGACACAGCAAGGTCAGATATGAGCCGATGCAAGTGCTAGCAACAAGGCTTTCTGCTGCAGAAAAACAGTATCTGTTTCCCACTTATGCAAAGCGATGAGACGGATACTTCTCCATCTCATGTATGGCTTTTGAGAGGAGACAGTATGATTAAAGTAACACTATTACTATGAAGAGGATTTAATTCAACCATTATAAACTATGTAGTTTTGTCCGCATCACAAAAATGAATATTTTAAAATGGTTAAGGATAGTTTTACAATTATAAGGTCCTGTAATGCTTGATCTTTTCCCTATAGGCACACCTGTAATCAGATGATTGCTTAAAAATACCATTACTAATAAAAATAGTTTTATTTTTAGTAAAATATCTCAGTTGTTCAGTTGCCTCAGCAGGAGGCAAAGGAAGGAATCATTTATTCTCACATGTAAGAAAATGAGGATTTTGGTATTTCCAGACTTATTTTAACGAGTTGCATTAATGGTCTGAAGAATGTCTACAACAGAAACAGAGTGCTGTGTACGTGTTGGAACTGGTACATTTTCCCTAACTTAGTTCAGATCTAAAAATGTGATGTTCAATTTGCCCATAAGCATGCCAAATCATTACAACATCCTTATTTATTGGGAAGTTTAATACGCATGTGTATGACTGTATTTATGTCTATAGTCTGGCCTAAGAGTTTTACGAACTGTTGATAATCATTCTCATTCTGATGGTAGGTTCTGAGAACACTGTGAATAAGCAGTTTGACTTGGAAAAATAAGACCAAAGTACACATACTATCAGAATTGTAATTGCCACAGCCTCTAAATTCAGCGATTCTGCTGTTGCTTGCATTGTTCCTCCCTTTATGCAGTAGTATCAGTAAAAACACTGTTAATTGTGCGAAATTCCTTCCTAATGATAATAAATGCGGTGTTCACCTCATACTTGAATATAGCAGTATAAACTACCATTACCAAAAGCACAGGAGAAGCCAAGAAATCTTTTCCTATTTCTTCATTGTCTCCATCATCGTGGAAATATGCTATTGTTGCAGTCTGAACCCAGATTTCCCTAAGCTTGTTACACCTATCCATTTTCTTTTCAATTAAATATTAAGACCTCTTTTACACTAATCAAAGCGATCGTATCATTCAACTGCAAGCCTTCCTTACATAGATTCAAAAGATCTTTTCTTAAAAGCAGTTACCTAAAAGTTAAATTGTTAGCGTGGGATGTAATGCTATGGAATAGCTGTTCTGTATGAAGAAAGTAGGTACAGTGAACAAATGATTCATTTCAACACTGCAGCCTTAACTTTTTTTTTTATCAAATGAAACATTAAAAGCACATATACTTCCAGATAACACTTTTATCTAGACTCTATAAAATTTGAACATCATTTAACTTCAAATTGAGAAATGTTTTTCCTGTCAGCTGTAGTGAGAATAATGTACAGGAAAAGGTGATGTAATGATGATATCGCTTACATTATTCTCTCCCTAATGAATAATCTACACTAAGGATGAGCTCACTTACTATTATTGGAATCACATCTGTAAGCCACAGTGCACAGCTCAATCTGCCAGGGTTTTGGTGCTGTAATAATTTGCTTGTAGCTTACACTTTTCATTAGAATTGCAAAGCCGTTCTACTTACTACATATGGAGTAAATTTTCCTCACGAGGAATAAGACAGGCTATAAAACAAAATAAACCCACTAAGCTTTTATTTACAGCACTTATACTTGGGATTCACACCCTTCCTAAGGACAGCTATATCTTTCTGAAAGCCAATACCAGACTATTATTAGCGTAGAACATCGAAAACATGATGATGTCTTCTGTTCTCAGTTAAGTCAGAGCTCACATGATTGACATAGTAGTCTAAGTTTAATTTTAAACTAAGGATAGAAAATCCTCTCTATGTCTATTTGTAGTTTCCATGTAGACAATCAGTGTGCTCTATTGTGAAACTGTGTAACTTATGTGATCTGCTTTTTGTAAATGATGAATCATTCTTACTTAAACCTGGTAAAATGAGTAAGGCAGGAGTCAATTTTGAATTCAAGACATAACATAATTAGAGCCACTGACTAATATAATTCAGTATTATAAATGTCTTGGACACATGAGTTTTTATTAATATTAATGAAGCAAGAAGGGACAGAGAAGAATACATTGTATGTAGAAAGTCTAAAAGAAATATCTCCTTTAGAATAAGCATATTACCATGTGCCCTTCAATTTCCATGCACCTAAATGAAAAATTGGACTAGACTAGAAGTAATAGTAGGCTCTGATTCAGGAAGGATTTGAGGATATAGTTAAAATTACATGCATTTCTATGTATTTAGTTGAGTTGCAATACAATGAGCTGAACACAACATACAAGACTCCCTTTTTGTGATAGTAGCTTGTATTTGTGACAGCAATAATCTTGCAGGTAAATGTAAGTTTTCAGTAAAGTAGGAATACTGTTTCTTCACTTCAGTGATGTGCCCCCATATCGATAAAACTGCTTTTGAGGAATTTTTATGGATATTTTTAATCTCCTAAAAAAGAGATTAAGAACCTCAGTGGTTGCAAGGAAACTCTTAAAAATCATTCCTCATGTAAATATAGTTCTAACACTCAACTCTTCCCCCTTAGCTAAACAAATAGTTATGAAAAAATCTAAAGCTACACATCTCTTTACCCTCATGTAATCAGTATTTATACAATTCAGGATTTTAAAAATTCAAGATCTAATAGATCATTAGGAAGAAAATGATTTTCCTTAAAATCCATCAGTCTTTATGCATCCTAAGGGAAGCCATGTGATGTCTCTTTCCTTAGAATTTTTCTGCCTTTTTTTCCTTTCTGCTTCTCATTCATTCTATATATGCTGAACTTGGATAGGTCAGGTTGGGAAGATGTAACTCTGCTACCTAGGCATTACACAGCATAGCCCACTATTACCTATGTTTCATTTCAGCTGCACTTTAGGTAGCCAGTAAGTTAAGCTGACTAAAGGCTTCTCATGAATCCCTGCAGAATTCTTGCCCTTAAATTTACTTTTTTTTTTTTTTTTTTTTTTGATGAGTAGACAGCTCATTACCACTAACTCCTGTAAAGTTGCATTTATTTCTTTGTTCAAAATGCTTTGATTTGTAGAAGAACAGAAATTAATAAGAACAAGCAAAAGCAAATGGGTTATCATGCAAATCGTATAGAAAAATAAATTTTTGAATACTTCAGGTAAAGCCTCCTTATTTCCTGCCTACTATGACAAAAGACTAAGAAAGCTCAGTAGTAGGTGTAGGATAACTGATGAGTTTATCTGACTGCATACTATTAGCCCATTCAGGTTCCCCTTGTATGGGAACTGTTGAATCACGGCCTGAACCTGTGATTGACCACCTAAGGCAAGCACTGAGTACAGCTGTGGGAGCACAGGTGAAGGCAATTCAGCTGTGTGACCAGAAGGGGTGGAGCCAGGCTGCACCTCTCCTAGATCCCATTTAAGGGCTGACTGCCACTGAGGAAGGATCTCTCTCTGGAGATTGCTCTTCTTGAAGTTTTCTTGTGAGCCTATGATACAGGTGAGCACTTTCTAACACTATAATCTTTCTAGCTTTACCATCTGTGGATATCAATCTGGCCATGTTATGCTGTATATTTATTGATTATACAACACCATTCTGTATATTTGTATACATCCCTACATTTATATTCCATATCTCTTCTCTTACAGTAATTGAGCTCTCTCTTAGTCTCTTTCTGATGGCCTTTTATTGTTCTGGATATAGCAGTTATCCTATAGCAGTTAGTCTTTGAAGTGGGTGAGCTGCTGGACTAACCTGTGATCCAATGCGCTGGTCTGTGTCAAGTCCTTTTCAGGTGACTTTAGCTTTAAGCTGGAACACCTGTGTAAAATTTACACCGAGGTCTGCACGTGCCTCAGGAAGTACCCAACTGGGTTTGCTAAAGAAAGGTTGCCAGCTTAAAATAGCCTAAGAGATACCATACCTTCTTGAAGACTGCATGTCTGTCCCCACTGTTATCTGCAGTAATTAGCATCGCTAACAGTTGACATCAGTGGAAATGTGTTGTATGTTGAGATTTTGATTTCATCATTAAGACTTGTACTGGACTCATTGCAGTCCAGTGAAATTCTGTCTTCCTATCTTACCTGATCGTCTTCCATCTGTGTAAGAAAACGCTTTAATTCTTAGGATATGAAACTTTCTTTTCCATTTACCAAATGGGTCTGCATGTACATCTGGATACATTTTTCTGAGTATTTTTGCTGTTCTGTTTCTGTCAATTCTCTTTCTCCTACCTGTGTACTGCTTTCTTCCCTTTTAGAGGTGTCAGCATAGCTCCCCTGCTCTGTTTCAGGGCTTTCCTCTCTTGGACTGTAAAGTATTTAAGAGTAGGTGTGTATGTATTTTTCAAATACAAAATATGAAACATATTTCTTAAGAGAATCTTATATCTCTGCAATTGCAGCAATGGGCACAAGATACTATAAAATAAGAATACAGGATGTTACTATTTGCACAATGTGGATGGAACTTTGTTTCATGTCAAGATTTAACAAGGTGTGTTATTATGCACAAGTAGATTCGATTTCTAAGTGAAATACCTTATTTGAACTGCTGGCTGCATGCGCAAAACCCTGTAGATTAATATTTTTTTTTAAGTGCTTTGAGATGCTCTGTCTCTGATAAATGTCCACAGTATGAGTTAAAGAGTAAGCCTGTATGTTTAGCCTGATGCATAAGTTCGTATTTGATTTTTAGCATCACTAAAGGGAAATGTCTACTTGCCAACTCTGAGATAATATTTCAAGTTAGTTCCCAAGATACAGCTGAAAATGAGTTGTGTGATAAACAACTAAACCTGATACCAAAAATAAAAATATTCAGATTACTGTTAAAACTTCCTCTATTACAGATATCGACCAGTAACAGTCAGTCATCTCAGTAATCAAGCGTGTTTCTGTAGTTATGTTAAATACTTTGAGTAATGGAAATTAGAGTTTGGTTACATTCTTAATTTCACATCCCCTTCATTGTAACTCCTCAGTTCTAGCTGAGAAAGGATTTTTGAATCCTTTTCCAACCTTAGCTGATAGGATAGCACTACAATCTATGGAGCTACTTACTCATTTTTTTCTAATCCTAGAGAATTAATAGATCGCATAACACTGACAGTTAAGGAACTTCTGGATAATTTAGGAAACACTGCCAGCCTTTCCCTCTGCCCATGAGTTCCTCACTGAATTTTGCCCCAGTGGCCTTCCTCAGGATTCTCACCAGATGTGACCAGCTGGGTTTCACACTCATGGAGGAGGTGACACAGAGAGGCCATTCATCCCACTGCAGAGCTCAGGGGCAAATCTAACTTTCCAGGTGGAATCTCCAACCTGCTCAGAGCCCCATCTGGTAGCCATTCAGATGATGTGAGCCCAGCTGGTGTTTGAAACAACTTCCTTCTTGTTTCACTACACTCCATTGTTATGATGAGGCATTATTTTATGGTGTGAAGCCTAAAGCTCATTTAGTGTTGTGGCAGTAGCTGTAAACAGTTTTAGGAACTTTCTCCTGCCTTCTCAGAAGCTCAAATGTGAAGCTGCCTGTTTTCATCAAAAGTTTAGTTAAATACTTCCAAGGATACATGTAAGCATCTACAGGATGTTTTTAATACAGCTAGGAAAGTAACTGGCTAATTATTTATCACTTTGGTTACCATCATTTCCATTATAGCTTGTATTGAAAGGCGTCTGCATTATAGTTCTGTCTTGGTGTTGGATGGTGGAGCCTTTTTATACTAGATTGTAGATAGAAAAAAAATTCATCACTGGGCAATAGCTTCTTTTAAGTACTTTATATTTCCCCTTCCGTTTTAAAATCAGTATTTTTAAAATAGAATATGATAAATGGGAGGAACTCTGATCTCTGAAGGTCTTCTAGATACTTTTTCTTACTGTAACTTCTTGGGTATGTCACATTCTGTAACGTTTGGGCTGGGTTAATGCCAAGGTCCCACAGATTCTAGTCAGAGTGCTGTAGAAAATAGGCGTGATAAGGGTAACAGGAAAAAGTATGATATAATCAGAAGATACATGAGTCACATTTGCTGCTCTGAAGTCTAAACTAACTTAGCACATGCCATTGTACTCTCAAGGATCTTAGTTTGATGATCAGTTTTAAAATGCACCTCTTGGTACATTTGGGGCGTACACAGAAATGTTAGGTCAGCCAAAGTTGGTTTTGAAACTAGAAAGTAAGATTTCTGACTAAAAAGAAATTGACTGAAGAGTAACTAGAGTGCCAGTGCTAAAACAGAGATGTTAAATACAGTAGTCCTATGTGAAGTTTGAGGCACAGATGCCTTCTTTAGAAAGCTCAAGTGAGAGCCAGAAATGAGAGTTTATCAATCCAGAATTTATCTGCTTGAGATCTTGCATCTAAACACAGGAAAATCTTCAGAGACAAAAGTTTTGACAGGTATAGCTTGAAATCAGAATTGTCACCACCAACTTTCTTCAGGCAAGCACTTAACTTTCATTTCCTGAATACATCCTTCACAAGTGTGCTTTCTACCATAAGGCAAATCTATGCTAGAAGCAACCTGTTATTGAGTACAATTGAGATCTACTTCAATGTGATAGAAATCCACTAGAGTGTGTACAGGGTTCACATCAAATTTCATGTTAAAGCTCTTAGGGTGACATTCTAATAGTCTGCCTTGATTTTTTTTTTAATGTGAAATCTCACTAGTTCAACCCTATCCTGATCCTAAACTGTATACATCTTCACATGGTGCCTCATAATGTATAAGTCATATATGAAATGCTCTTGTATGTTTTAGGGGATAGTAGCCATGGATTAGAAGTTGTTAGCTTCATAAACAGCAGCGCTCTGATGGACTGTGGGACAACTTCAGTAAAGCTAAGCATTGTTACTCTTCATCACTGCTGGTACACTTAATAATAGACCAGAACCTTCAAGTGGGGTGCCAGGATCAGTTATGCTAACATAAGTTCAGTGCCAAGTGGGGAGATCCTACTCAGTCTGTCCCAAGCTGTGCAATTCCACAGCATCCCTCTAGCATGACACTGACACGTGAGCAGCCAGGGAATATGCCAGATGACAAAACTGATCAGGCTAAAGACAGCCTCACCAGAAAAAAAATAATCAACCTCAGAAAAGTGGGGTTGGGTAAAACTCTATCTTTAAAAAATAGGATCATTTTAACACAGTAATGATCCCCTAGGTTGGACCTTCTATATTTAATGGATGATTGCACCCTGCCTGCTTTATCAAAAGATCTGCACATTAAACAAGGGAGCTGTCTATATGTTATGGGAATACAAGGGCAACTACTTTTTTCTTAAGATAGTTGTGCTAGAATTTTGCAAGAAGAGGTCTCTCATGTCAAAGGGGGTCTGAGATTTTAATCAGGTGGTAAAGCAAATGAATTATTTTTATTTTGGCCACTGATGTCTCCTGTGTGGAACAGCAAGCAGTAGCACGTGAATGGGTTTTGATTTGGAGAATGTTGTTGCTATGTACCTTTTTTGTTGTTGTTTTTTACATACAAAAGGTACCAGCTAGAGAGCTCTTTAACTGTGAATACCTGATCATTATGCAGGGGCCTATGGAAGTATAATTTTCAGGCCAAGTATTTCATTTGGACTAATGCAAAAAAAAACTGTTATATTAGGTCATAAATGAAAATGAGTATATAGTCTCTTGTCTCCAGCTATTCCCATCACCAGAATGAGAGATCCTTTGGCGGAGTCTGACACAAAGAATAATCTCTCCTCAAAAAAACTCAGGATAGTGATAGTGGGAATCTTACGAGCCAGCAGTGGGAATAGACTCATCAGTATTTGTGTGGGCATGCACAGTGTCTGTCTGAGCTAAGTTTGGCTGAAGCCGCTGCTATGAGTCATTCATAAATTTAAACAAAATGTGTTGTGGAAGATTAAACAGAGACTGAATAAGGAGTTCACAGCCTTCACTGTGTATTTAAGATGCTGTTCATTTTACTACAAATTCATGAAGCGAACAAAAGAAGTGAGTATCTAGCAAGCAGTGAAGACAAGTGTTCTCAGTGTTTGAGGTTCTTCATTCTCTCATCTACTCTTGCAGTAGTTTGAAACTATCTGTAACAATTACTTCAAAATGTACTTTAAGTGTTTTCTCACTGAAAACAAAACAAAAACAAAGAACAGAACAAACAAACCCTCTATCCAACTTTCAGTGCAGCTGGCTGAGCTGTGTTGGTGTAATAGAGATCAAAATTGAAGACAAGTTGTGTTGAATGCTTATTGACAAGTACTCTGGATGTGCATGTCTCATATCATGTTCCTTATTGACTGAGAACAGCAAAGAATTTTAAGAAGAATAACTTCAGATCTGTTTGTAGAAAGACACAGTAAGATGGGGGGACATTTCTGTTAAAATTATATAGAAAAAAACAGAGAGCAATAACAAGTGATGTAATATCTGTGTTATTCTACCAGAATTTACTGGTAGTTTCTAAAGGTTGCAGAAACAAAGGATTTGATTCTTCACCAAGCCTATTCTGATTTTTTTTTTCCACATCTCTGATATTCTAGGCCTGTATATTCACTTTTCAGAAGCAGAGGTTTCCTATATATAAAAATAATACATTCAATATTTTAAGAAATCATGAAAAGGATAACGTCAGCTTTACTTTTTAGGTGCCTGTCATGTTAACTTTGTAGATAAATGGTGGATATGTTTATCAGCATCCCCTCTGGAAATAACAAATGCAGAAGATTGTTCCATGATTGTCTAAGTTATATTACATGCTAGTTAGCAGAGATGTGACACTAGCAATGTACTGCAGCATATAATTCAGTCTAGTTTCTTTTTTTTCTCATCTTTGTGCACCACTTGTAAAATCCAGATGTACTGCCAAGGTCTTCAAACACATTTCCAGCAGCAACATGAGATGAACAAGAGCCTCATTCCTTGACAGACTCCTCAGGCAGCTGTGTGGGTGGCTTAGGAGTTTCTTTGTGATCTTTCATGTGGTTCAGTTGCTGATGGGCTGTTTTGTCTGCTCTGCCCTCCTGGGTATCACTTGTCTTTGATTTTGAGGAATTTACACATCTTCATCCATCTGAGAATGCATTTCTGCGTAAAACTTTTCTGAATTATGCAAACTGTAGTTCTTCATAAGAAAAATGCAACTTATAAGTCTGGACTGCAGTTAGACTGCATAAAACCTCAAGAGGCGGCATCAAACACTTGACTGTAGGTACTTATTCATTTGTTTAGGACAAAGTATGCTCTTAAAAAGCACAACCTGACTATGGAATACCAATAGACAAAAAAATAGAAATCAAACATTTTCCTGTGAAGTGTCAAGCTAAATTTTGTGTGCACTGTATTCAAACAAGTCTTATGTAGTAGGACCATCTACCACAAGGTAGAAGTAATGGCACTGAACTGTATTTTTAAGCTGATTTCCAAATATTTCAAAAACTGGCAGAGTCTTAAGAATTGTCATTCTTCCTTCTCTTTCATCAGCTGTAATTCCTGTCTGTGCTCCCAAGATATTAGGAGCACTGTCCATTTCTACCTGTTTGCAAAATGGCATCATTTAATCACATTTGTTCTTCTATTTGCTTGGAAAAAAGTGTATTTCCACATACATAGTAGCTAGCTACAGAGTTAATAGGGTAATGAAGATAAGAAAATAGTTGTGACTAATCCTAGGCTCCTGAAAATCTTTACTTCAAACTGTTAGCATATGACGCTCTTAGATGTTAAGTTTTTGAGTGTTTGTTACCACCTGATAACCTATTACCTCTTGTTACTAAGCTGCCCTTGTTGTTTTTTCCCTTAGGGTGGATGTTTGTCAAAGAGAAGCTTTATCACAGTAGGGCTTCTGCCATAACAATGTTTACCTTATAGCAAGAACAAATAAGCACTCATGGCATCTGCAGATAAATACAGAGAACATGAACTGTGATGACAAAAGGAGACTGTGGTATTTACATTAGTGCAGCTAATTTGTATGATAAAATTAAAGACAGCTTGAATAAACTGCAGCATACACAGTAATTTTTTGAAGTAACTCTGAGTTACTTTAATTCCAGTAATCTTCTAAGAGAAATGGAAGAAGCATTCCAGACTGAACAAAGCATATCGCTGTAATAGGTAGGATGACTTTATAAGTCTTTTTACTACTGCATAATTTCTAGGCTATTTTTTTCTGAGTCTTTATGACCTGGGATACATGTAGCTCCCTGACAGTATGGAAGGTAGTATGTTTATTTCTCTCTGATAGCCTTAATTTCTCCTACCAGCAAAACTTTGTTTGGGAACTGTGATCCCATAACGTGAATTATATTACAAGTATGATCAATTTTTTGGCATAGTGTTTTAAGACAAATTTGTACTAAATTCAAACTACTGGAGAACAATATTATGAATGTCTAACACAGCTCTTCATAGTTCAGTCTATCCATTATGTCAACTGGGATTTGCTGAAAGGGTTGCAATGGGGGAATGAGTTGTGGGGGTACTTTGGTATGAGCCTTAGTTTCACTGGCATCCCTTTCCATCTGTTCTGACCAGACTCCTATTATTGAGACATTTGTCTGATTAGGGTGAGAGTACAGATGAGTATTGGCTAATGCAAGTCCAAGGTAATGCTGGTGTGTTGAAGTAAGACAAGGATAAGACAAGAAATGTATCCATTTCTCTTGTTGCTCATCTGAATAGTTTAAGATTCTCAATGACAGTTGAGGAATGGCACTCGTTTCAAAAAAGGCTTATGTTCTGTCTGTATCTAATCAGAAAATGAGGGATCAGTGTGGTCATGCATATCTTTATATTATTTACTCATGGATAGATGGGTGGGATATGCTAAACAGGAGCTTACTCCATGTATCAACACAGCAATGAGGAACTGGTATGGAATGGAAGGTATGATGATCATTCAGTACTATTTCTCCTCTGGCTTTCAGCAAGTAGACAGGTGGAAAAGTTAAAGCAAATCTTAGTTCTGCCTTCTGACCAAATAGATGAAGCATAAACATTGGGCTGAGTGAAGCCCATTTATTATGATTTGCTGATTGGTAGGCATGGTCCCTTTTCCTTTCACGGAGCAATGAAGAACACAAGGAATAAGGCTGTGTTCCAGAATGGAGTGAAAATGTCTCTTTAATAAAATCAGTTTTTGCTTTGTCCACCTGCCTTGATAAAGGGAGGAGCTCTGAGATGCACACTAGGTCTAAAAAAGGTTAGGCATAGATCCTTATAACAGAGGCAGCTGCTGCTCTGCTAAAAAATGAGAAGGAATCAGTAGAAATGTTATAGTATAATAGTTTTGCCTGTATTGGTGATATCTTCACTATTTAAGAGACAGACTGAAGAAAACAGTATTTTTCAGTAATGGTGCGTGTGCACTTGCGTTTAGATCTGTCAAATTTATGGCTGTATGTGATGTTCAGACATGCAGTCTGAATCTACATTTTTTCAATCTTGTTTATGTGGCTTTTTTAGGCAGATATTGTAAATTCTCTATTAAAATATTAAAGACAGGCACAGATCTGTTCTGGTAGTTTCAAGTTTGGTGTTTAACATCTATACTGAAACTGATATGACTCAGCAAAGATACTGAAGTGACTTGAAATGATTTTCTGCTGCTGTTTGCCCACTTCTTGGCATGCAACATCAGCCACACATCTTATTAGCTTCCCAGAAATCTGTGAAATGTTGAGCTCTGATACTTCCCCCCCAGCCACAAAGAGACATGAGTACTTTAACCATTAGTCCACTTTAGCACAGCCAAATAAATACGCTCTGAGTGAAACAGGAAATTTACAGTGCAGAATCGTAGCAGTGTGACAGTTATGGTTTAGAAGTAAAATCCTATGATACTTAGAAAATAACTGAAAGACAGCCAAAATTTTGTTGCCTTGTTTAAATTAACTTGGCTCCTGTACATGATAATTCATCAGTGAATTATGAAGTGTTGCATGTCAAATACACAGAAGATAGGAGATTGTCTCTACTTATGGTAAAAGATGCATGATATTGTAATCAATATTTAAAGTAATTATCTGGAAGACTTTAACTGTATCTGCTGACAGATAAATGTGCATGAATAATGTACACAGATATGCTCTTACTGTTCTGTCAACTTTCTAGTCCATAAGCATAGATAGAGATAAGAGTGAGTAGCAGTACAGAAAGCAGTTTGTTGTGCCTATCAGCCTAAATTGCATGTGTATAGAAGTCTAATAAGTACATTCAAAACTATAGTCCTCTGTTCAGCATCTCCATCAGTATAACCATATCTTTCCTCACTTGACTTTGAGCTCTGTGATAAAGTAATGCAAATTTTGTTCCAACCTTATAGCTTACAGCATAAGTATGTGATAGCTGGTGATAATCTAGTACTAATCAGCAAATTCCCCCTCCCTCTGTCTTCACAATAAATTCCTCATGGTCTCTTAAAAGTAGATGTTATTTTTGAAATGCCTATTCTTAAGGAAGAATGTAGTCTGAAGAACAGAGAGCACATGTGCGGAAAGCAACTATTTGAAGCACTTTGACTCATTGCCTATACCAATCCCAGAAGTGTTGAAAGAGGAGGGCTGCTATGCATAAGCAATTTACCTCAGCAGATACCAAGCACAGGTGGCTGTTTGCCTTGTTTGGAGAAGAGTGAGTAGAGCTTAGCACTTTCTCTAGTTGAGGTAGAGTGGTAGAGAAACTGTGCTCAGAGAAGTCCAGTAGGCATCTCTTAAAGCTTAAGCTTTAATGAAGTTGAAATTTTTACACATGAACACAAGGTAATGTTTTATTTTCTAGAGTAAGAGAACAGACTATGTGAAGATACAGACATAACTGGGGCCTAACCACGTGCTAAGTGCTTAGCTCTTCATAATTGAAGCCTGCTGCTTAGGAGAAAAGAAGATGGTGGTAGTGCTACTTAGTAAACATGGTATTAGTCTCAATACCAGTCAAATACTTTTTCTTCAAAATTAGTTTGTTGATTGCTATGTTTATGATGGTCCTTTCAGATTATTAACTGAGCATTCCCTTTCCTTGCCTTCTCATTCTTGCCTTTGAAGGAAACTTATACTCATGGAATCTACTTAGCAGATGAAGGGAATAAAGATACACACACTATCCTGTGTTGAGGAAAACAAAACAAAGCATAACAACAACGCCGTAGCACATATGCTGACAAAGTTTTACAACCACACATGTGTCCAAAGATAAAGGGAGAAGTAGAGATTTGTAGATTACACAAAAAGCCTTAACACTTCTTCTATCTCTTCAAGTGACTTCCATCTCTATCCAGATAAGCTATGCATAAGAAAACTTCCCAGAATGCGAACACTGGTACTATCATTGTTGAGATTTGGAGCCAATACTTGGCCTAGAATGACCTGAAGCAGTAGTAGAAAACATTTATTTATTCCCATCTAACAGTTTTCTTTATTAGAGACTGTTTTACATAATTCCTTAAAAGTAATATGCTTGCCGTCTGAAGTATTTATTGTTGTTACAGCTAGCGCAAGCAGTACCAGATGGAACAAGTTGTATTGTTATAAAGCAAGAGCAAAATAAAGATCTTACCGATATTTAGGCTCGCAGGAAAGTTCCCGAAGGGAGGATCTCCAAATAGAGATCCTTCCTCCTGGAGAGTCAGCCCTTAAATGGGGGCGAGGAGGGGTGGAGCATGGCTCCACCCCTTCCAATCACTCAGGTGAAACTGCATTCACCTGTGCCCCTGTGGCTGACTCAATGCTTGCCTCAGGTGGTCAATCAGAGGTTCAGGCCATGATTCAACAGTTCCCATACACTCCACCCCTTCATGGCATGAACCAATGATTGAACCAACTAAAGGGTAAGTCTTTTCGTTACAAAAGATCCAACTAGTTGCAAGGCTCATACAATTTTCATTGCAATGTGT
>PPHD01006001.1:0-18000 GCA_002909625.1 Bambusicola thoracicus | reverse complement strand
AGCAACTCTGAATGAAATCAAATTAGCAGTAAATGACATTTAAAGTAAACAAAATCCGAAAGACAGGCTAAATAAGTGTTTTTATTTTCCCTTTCTATTACTAGTCTGAAGACATAGATCCGCTAAATTTTTGGACATGAATGAGAGCTGCACAAAAAGATATGCATACAGGTAAGTTTTCACAGTCATGATTCATTCTGCTTTGGCATAAATCATGGAATCATAGAATGGCCTGTGTTGGAAAGGACCGCCAACCACCAGACCAGGCTGCCCAGAGCCACATCCAGCCTGGCCTTCAATGCCTCCAGGGGTGGTGCATCCACAACTTCCTTGGGCAACCTGTTCCAGTGCATTGCCACCCTCTGCGTGAAAAACTTCCTCCTAATATCTAACCTAAACCTCCCATGTCTCAGTTTAAGACCATTCCCCCTTGTCCTGTCACTATCCACTCTCGTAAGCAGTTGTTAATATATATATGTCAACATACTTGTATCTGTATTGGATTAACATTTAACACAAAGCAGCTGCTCAGTTCCCACAATTTACATCTGTAACTCCATTAAAAATGAAGACTAAGCTCAATTTTATTTGAATTAACTGTATGTAAAAAGGATGGTAAAAAAAAATCTGAAAATTAAGGTAAAGAATATTGACAAAATGCAGTAGTTTGAATTTGGGTAAAAGAAACACTTTCAATAGAAAAAAAAAACCACATTATTTATGTCATGGACATGTTAACAAGTTATTAAGTTTGTCTATAGTGCTAAATAAAAAGCTGCCTAAAACCCTTGCCTAAATCCAAACCAGGTGACTTCAACCATACTTCACAGTATTAGGCATCTGGTTCCTTTGGGCCCTTAGACACAATTACAATAGTTATTTTTCTATGGATTTTCTAATTTGTCAAAGCACCTGAAATAAAGCAAAAGCCTTTATGTACAGTTCACCCAAGTTACACTCCTGTGGAAGGAAATTTGGGTTGTGTACTGCCTACTTTGAGAGATACAAGAGCACATGAGTTTGTCTGAAAGTTGTGAGGCTTGCTGGGAGAGTGCAACAGAACTGTCTGGCTTAGAGGTGACAAACCTGATGAAGCCTTGTCCGGGCTTTGTCTGAAAGCACTCCCTCAGGTTAAATGTTCCCATAACTACACTAAAACACTGTCTGGGAGAAAGCCCAGGTGGATGTTCAGGACAGAGCCAGCTATGAGCTAACTGTTATGCAGTTTGCTCAGACAAGGGCTCAGAGCTGAAGGTTCCTTTCTAGTCCTCTTTCATTTGAGAGTCTAGATGTACCAACTGCAAATTTTGCCCTTTGGACTCACCTAAATAAATGGGGACATTGTGGGCAGTAAGAAATGCTTCCATCTAGCAACTGTAAAACAGAACTTAAATTGATTTTAACCACATTCTGTGGTGCCGTAGGGAATTTGGACTGAAATGTGCCTATACATATATATATATATGATTATAGCAGTGCTAGCATTCACAGCAGAGACTGCACTGTTGATAATCAAAGGGTAAGATAAGCTAAGAAAGTTCCTGGCAGATGGAGGAACAAGATTACACATTTATTTCTCATATGTATAAGTTTTTTTTATAAACAGCTTTTCTGTGTCACAGGGCTTATATGCTGCGCATAATATGGTTTGATGCTGTGATTGCTGCTCTCCAATTGTTCATTTAAATAACTTTTTCCTCAGTTTTGCATGAAGTCTCACAAATTAATAAGATATTGAGTAAAGTTTCACAAATGTGTTTTCTTAATAACTTCCTTCCAGTAATTGTAGCTCCTATTAGTTCTTCACGAACAAATCCTGCTGAAAAGATGTGATTGCAATTCAAACGACACAAAACTCCTCTAGCAAAACTCGGCAAAGATTTAGTCCATTTATTTAATAGAGGAGAGGAATCCTATGTGTCATAGAGTTTCCCTTTGATTGAGATAAATAAAATGAATTTTTCAGAGCAATTACTTCATACTCTCTACACACCAGCCAGACTCTCAATTTTTTCCTATCTTCCACTGACAAAAATTTATTTAAAAAAAATAATAAAAAAAAGAAACCTGAGATTCTGTACAGTCAGTGACCAGATACAGTGCCCAGGAATGTGCTGACCAGACCAGATTCATTCTTCATGCCTTTAGACTCAGGTACCTGCTTTAGTTAATTATGTTCTTGATGACTGTTTCTATAGCCAAAAGAGATGAAGAGACGCTTCTTACAGGTCATGGGTTTGCTGCATCTTTCAGACATGCTTATCTCTTTTCACTGACTAAACAAAAATTTTATATCTAGTATATTCGTTGAGTCGCTTGTGTGATGCCTAGTGCTACACAGGAGGAATCTAGGCCAGAGCACCTATGATGGCATTCACCTCAGTTAATTTTAGCTGTCCAAAGTTGAAATACATTGTTTAATCCTCTAGGCACTTCCTACACTTTATGGGAAGAGGTAACTCCAGGTACTGTAACTCATCCCATACTAAGATGGAATAGCACGCTGGGGTACTTTATTCTCCAAGCGTGGAGAAAGTATCAGGCTACAACAGTAGTACACTAGTAATTTACTAGAGTATGAATTCAAGAATTGGAAATAGATTGTCCATATTCTTAAACTGTTAGGCTGCTGGCAAATTTCTAGCCTGAGCACCTATCACTCCCCTTGATGTTGCCTGAGCACAGTGTGGGGTTTATCACTGCTGAGAATATTCCCAGTAGATGGTTAGGAGACTTCCTGTTTAAGAGGTAGGCAGTTTTGGAAAGGGAAAATAATTCAGCTGCAGGAAAAGCCATACTGTGCCAGCCAGTATGCTTTAAGGACAGAGACCAGATTCTAAACAGCTCTCTCTCTTCATATAGCTAGATTAAATGATTAGCTTAGAGAAGAATCTCCAGCTTAGATAACATAAAAATTAGTTTATCACAGAATCATAGAAGCTTTTGAGTTGGAAGGGACTTTTAAAGGCCATCTACTACAACTCTTCTGCAATGAACAGGGATGCCACAGCTAGATCAGGTTGCCCAGGGCCTGATCCATCCTGACCGTGAATGTCTCCAAGGATGGGGCATCCACCACCTCTCTGGGTTGCCTGTTCCAGTGCATCACCACTCACTGTAAAAAACTTTTTACCTTATGTCCAATCTGACAGGGTAAATCTGGCCCCTATTTTAAAACAATTTAGGAATAGGTACATTTTGGGATGGATAGTTTAAAAAAAAGATAAAGGAAATGAAACAATACATTGATATTTTAATAGCGTTTTCACATTTACATGACGCTTTGCCTCTTTCAAATTAATCATTTTTCTCTTGAAATAAATAGCACAGATTTCTTTGTTTCCATACAAAGGTTATTGAGTCACAAAAGAATATTCTTTACAATAAAAAAAAAGTGTATTACATGCTCCATTTCATCAGAGGAAACTGCTTGAGACATCACTAAAACTAGGCACCATTATTTGTTATGACCTCTATGTCTGATGAACAATAAGCAGCTAAAATATTTTCAAATGAACAAATGCAGAAGATGCATAAATTCTGCGCTTGTATGAACACAGTCATTCAACATTGACTAGATACAATGTGTCAACCTTTCAAGACATATGGCAAAAGTAATTACAACTTCTGTCTGGGAAGCAAAAGAAGTAGCACTGCAGGAAAATTCAGAGACTCTTTAAGTTTGCTCTCCCATTCTAGACCCTGTACAAAGGAAGATTTGTGGATGTAGCTTTGTAACTGGAACTTACCATCCTATAGTCAAGACAAACAAATTCACGTACCGTACTGGATTCACAGAAAAATAGGGCCAGTCTGAGAAATTACAATTATAGACAGATTCTCCAAGGTTCTCACCACAGGTAGCTCACATTTAGTTAAAAAAAGAGCTGAAGAGAACCAGACTGATTGACCAAGGAAGTCATAATTTTGACCTCCTATCAGGATATAGACAGTGAAAAGCATTAAAAAAATGCAGAAAGTTAGTGAGGTCATATGGATAAAAGAAACAATGTGCAGTGAATGCGTCTGTCTCTGCTCATGGTACCACAAAAAAAAAAAAAAAAAATAAAAAAAATCTTGACCTAGGCCTCTTAATATCAAAGTATAGGAAGAGTAGAATTTCATCCATATACACAAAATCTTTATCACATGTGATTTGTATAGACTGATTTATGGAGATAGGTCACCACTTAACTGATGTGGCCCCATGGCATACCCAACTTGATGTATTCCAGAAGTCCCTTCTAACCTGCACTTATCTATGTTTCTATTATTTGGTGATAGTTAACTGGTCCAAGACAATTATTCAATTGCCTTCAATTTCAGTGTTGTAACTTCGCATCTGCCATCTCTTGATATCCTGTAGTTAAGTTCAAAATATTATTACACTCTGTCAGATTCTGTGAGAAGGTCATTTATGTAACTTAGATTTGAGACATACATAGTGGACCAAGTTCTGCAATATAATATTCTTAACACTGACAAACTGTAACTAAAGCTGAGAAAAAAATCATTTCTATAAATAAAGGCAAAAATCCAGTATACATTTTTAAACACAGAAGACTATCTTTGCACAAATGAGCTGCTTCTTGCCTATTTGTGTTTTGCTGTTCATAACTTGACACAGGTGGCTGGAGTTTTGATTGATTGCCATTTTAAAGTATCTCTTCAATATACATATTTACACATAAAGTCAGTTTAGCCTAAGGACACGCAGAGGCAAACCTGTGTGGGGCTGATGCTAGTTACTTCAGAAACCTTCAAGTCCAGACTAGATGTGAAAGAAAAACTGGCTGCCCTTTCTACCATACACGTTTGCTGACGAAATTTAACTGGGGCTGAATTCCTGCATTCTGACATTCTGTTTCACAGACAACGGGTATGGTTCTCTTTGTGTTGTGATGATGAATTGCTTCTTTGAGAAGCAATATACATATTATCTCCCTTAATTCTGAAATAGTGCTCCCACTTGTTGGATATTATGCAGGAAAAAAAATGCCTGTGATTTCTCATCTTCTGTCATGCTTTTAAGAGTGCCTGATTTGTTTTTGAGAGTCTGCAAAGTTCTCTGAATCATAAGAGGAAGATAAGTGACTTACAATCAGGAACCCAAAACTCTCAAGAAAAAATCCTTCTGCATAGCTAGATTTTTCAATGAGTAAATCAAGAATTAAATCTCATGCAAGGGCCACGCCTCTATTTTTATAAGGGTACAAAAGTTGTGTACAATATGTACACGAACGCACAAATACACACAAAGTGTACAAACTCCTATGAGGTTAAGACACAAATCAGAAAAGGAAATGAAGTCCTGCGTGACACAACTGAAACCAAAAGCAAATACCGGATGAATTTTCAAGAATGCAATTGCTATCAAAATAACAAATATTGCTACACAACTCTTCTCCTCCCTGCCAAAGACCTACGGGATTTTCCCTTACTTCAGAGAATGAAGCATCTAGAATCACTATCTGCACTGGGAAGCACTTGCATTTTTCCTTAGATATCAACCAAATAAAACAACAACAACAAAAAGATTAGATGGACTCCTGGCGATATAAAAGCTAGGTAAGCATTTTCTTCCCTGGTGACATAAATGAAGCAGTAGAAGCTTATATTTATATTTTTGTTACTGCTATTCACACATTCATAGCCACCTTTAATTCCCATTTCTCATCCTTGGAAAGTGTGTGCTTTGACTGATCATCAACTAGAATTTTCACAGGCATTATTAGATACAATAAAACTGTTCTCCAAGAGAAATTCTCTTGAATTTACTGTGTTTCTTGATAAATAATACAGCACTGCATACGTTAGGGAGTGGCAACTTCTGAATTAATACCTAGGTATTTACTATTGAGCCTGAAATGCATAAGCCAGAATTTATGATCCACTGATACTTTAAAAAAAGTGGTAGATAAGGTAAGAAGTGTAAAAAATGTGGAAGCTACAACCTTCAGAAGACTTTCAAAACGTTAAGAACTTAGAAGGAAGACTTTGTCACAAGCAGTTTTTCAGCTGATCACATTTTCCAGTTTTGGTTTCTAGAAATGGAAATATTCTCTGTATAGATTTGAAATAACAATACTTCAAATTCTCTGTATATGGCCCATGAATGGAGGACCAACATCTGTTTTGTGAACTTTCTACCATCTTCTCACTATGACAAAAAGAAGGATTTCCTCCATTTTACGTAGTACTTAACATTCAATTTTGTAGTTATTTCCCACTTAGAATTACCTCAAGCACTATTCTCTGAATAATAATACTCTGAGGGCAAGTAAATCTAACTCAACTTTAAAAAGCTCCTTGATTTTCACACACACACTTGCATATGTATATGTATAATGTTATGCCAAGAGTGTGTTTAAATTAGCTATACCAATTATAACATCTTGTTCGCACAATATGTTCATGAAAAACCCCTATGCTGAAACTCGCACTTCAAAGCTGAAACCTCAGCACCCAAAATTTGGAAGTGCCAGGTTTCATGCTACTGCTGAAACTATCATTGGCATCCTCCTAGATCTGCTGAGTGCTTGGCAGTGCTGAGGAACGCACAGAGATCAGGGTCTGTGTTCTGACCCATGCAGTCCAGATAAAACTGGGTTAGGAATGCTATAATCCGTTGCTTCGTAGCTCTTCATTCCATAATGACCAAAGAATGACTTGTTTAAAAGGGAAAGAAATGTCTAGATGGTTCTTAATGCCCTTAAGGAAGCCTTTGATTTTTTACAGCTCTGCTTCTGGTTTACAGGATGTTTCAGCATGCATGGCAACACTTAAATCCGTCAGGTAAAAGGCTTAGAATTCTATATTTTCCATCTCTTCCCATAATGACTGACAAAATCTCTTTCCTGATATATCACTCAACATAGCTTTTGGAATCAAGTGCCTGAAAAATCCATTACCACTGTTTGACCTGCCACTATTCCTGGTCTCCATTAAAGGCAGAAGCGAGCTATGTACTTAAGTTCCGTTTATCAAGAGTCTTTGTTAAAAGAAAAGAAAATATTCTTCACACTGAGAAGTACAACTGGATCATAAAGTTTGAGTATATTTTTCCTCCCCACTGAATAAAGGAGCTGTTAATAGGTCTGTCAAAATCATGTTTCCATTGCCAGGATAGACTCCTTAGTATTAACAGGAATAAGGTCAAAACTACCTTCTGAATGAACAATGGCTGTATCTAGGGGAAGTTCAGGCCATTCAGAAAGAGTTCACTTTCAGATACTAAGCTGCTTCACAAGAAAAGATGTCTAAGGAGAGCACTTGACATAGAGGATGCAAAAAGATGAAGCCCCTGAAAAAACTGTATTGATAAGCCAGCTGAATGCAGACAGGCCAGATATCTTGATTTCTTCAGAATGTCTTGCTAGCATTTCTTTCCATTATGGACAAGATATGGGTGCTGCTCTGAATGTAATGCCTCTTGTTTTGTTATATTGGGCCATGACATCAGAGATGGATGTTGGTGGAGTGGCAATAGATGTTCAACCTTCCCACCCATATTTTATGCTGTGTGACAGATGGCAGCAGAGGGGCAGTCTGACAAAACAGCATCTGACATGGAAGTGAGTATGAAGCAAAAGTGTGTCACTAAATTCCTCCATGCAGAAACAATGGCACCCACTGACATTCAATACTTGCTGAACATTTATGGAGAGCAAACAGTGGATGTGAGCACAGTGAGGTGGTGGGTGGTGTGTCCCAGCAGTGGCAACAGCAATGTGAAAGACAAGCCATGTACAGGATGGCCTTGCGGATTTTTTGCATGAGTGGAATGGGGGCCCTTGTTCATTGCTGGTGAAAATGCATAGCTAGTGGTGGTGACTATGATGAAAATGAGCATTCTGTAACTAAGAATTTGCTCTACCAAATAGTGTTATTGTACTGTTAGTGTCTGTTGTAGTTTCTATAGAAACAAATAGGAGGCATTTCCAGAAAACAGTGCTACAGGAATTCTAGAAAATTGTACTTTCTACAAGTACAGAAAAATTGAAAAGTTTATGCAATGGATATTAAACGTGAATTATACCAAGATGTGTTATTTAAAGTGCCAAATGTGCTTGTAAATGCAGAACACTTTAAATAGATTTACCCAGTGAACTGAAAGTTTGGTCAAATTATAAAGCTGCATGTACAGATGCAGAAAGACAGAATACTGTGGAAGTAATAACAGGCATGTAGGAAGAAGAGCACACTGAGGAATCGTTTGAGCACTAAAGCAAGGAGGCATTACATTAAATAACTATATGGTAAACTTTAAGTAGAAATTCTTGTTTACTTGTTGGACACTGGAAGTTCCCAAGCCATATATCCCTCTAGAGAGTGACCATCATTCAAGTATGAAGTATCACTGATGAATGAAATATTACTCACTGCTTTCCCTGTTCTTATGCTATTCCATGAACATATTTTATTGACCACTGTCAGCGAATGTGAATCAGGAGGTCCTTCCTTTATGATCCAGTAAAGATCTGTAAAGACTTGTAGGTTTCTGAGTCTACAGATTCTTCTACATAATGAATGCCTAATCACAATATCGGCATTTTTTTTTTTCTCCTCATTACCAGAAACATAGCTAGTGAAATTTTATCAATCATTGGTCAGAAGAAAACTGCCAAGTGACTGTTATTTCCTTGGTTCTACTTTCAGATGACTGCCACATTGGTAATAATTGAATGAGAGCTAAAAGGGTGACATAGGTTACCACAAACTCCCCTATCCCAGAAGCCAGGATTCCTGGGGGAAGGGGCTGCTGAGGGCTTTCCTGTGATGTCAGTGGCCATTATCTTGCATGAGTAATATCAAGCACAATCATGCTCAAAGAGCAGTAGTTCAAGGGTAGAGGCGCAAGAGGACTTATAGTTGAACTTGATAGACTTGGGTCACCAAAGCAAACGTCCCTAACGAGGACAAGATACCTTAAGACAATCCACTGCCAGTAAGAACAAGGTATATAAGTACTGCACACCATTTCATTACTGACAAAAGGAAAATAATCTTGTAGAATTAAGAAATGTCTGGTGAAAAAAACAGTACTTAACAAAAGAAAGCTCATTAGAGGTGGTATGTGGCACCATTGGAGCTCTTAGAACTTCAGGATTATTATTATTATTTTTTAAAGAATAAAAACCTTTTACTTCTAAAGTATGCATACACATTTTCAGACTTTGGGAATACATTCAACACTTAGATAAAACTGGCCTGATTTTAAACAGGATCTGCTCTTCTTCAGCAACCTGCAAGAATCAGGACACTCTGAAAAACTCTGTATATTTAACAAGTTTACAGTACGTAGGTGTGTGTGTACACCTGCATTCACATACACAGATACTTGGAAGGTATTCGCTAGAGCAGAAATGAAAGAAAACTTTTATGATTCTAAAAACATTTGTCCATATGTGTGTGTGAATAAATTCAAAGTCATATGAGGTGGTTGTATGTATATATATTCAAGAGCAAAAATATATATTATGTTTGTATTGTTTGGCAGGAAAACAGATTAAAAATATAGATTTAGGATGTGATAATTAGATGAAATTAGCAGAAAAATATATATCTGAATGCACTCAGAATGTCTTCACACCCTTTACTCTTTTCAAATCACAAAAAAAAAGCAACTGGAAAAAAGAAGATCTTGTCCTGACATTTTGATTGGTGCTTTCTTTGCCCTAAACATAACTGTTTATAGTATTACCTAAAGGCATCTTCTCAGCATTCACTTGTTATTTTTAGTGCAGGACAGAATGTAGCATATTGCAAGCATTCTAATTACCCCAAGGCACTGGTAGTATAAAAAAAAAAAAGAAAAAAGAAAAAACTGTGATTCAGTCTTTTTTCAATTAAATGATAGATATTAGAATTTCTTACTTCATATTTTTTTCTCTTTTTCAAAAACTTGTGTGAAATATTTTAAACAAGACTGAAATACACCATTCTCTCCAGAAGGATGTGGTCAGTGCAAATGACAGTTGGGCTCTCCATTCTTCATTGGAAACTGGATTGGATCTTTTCTCCAAGCTCCTTGCACAAGTCTGTTCTTCCATCCTACTTATTAACCTGATGCCTGGATTTCTCTGATTTCTAAGTGAAAAAGTAATTGCTATTGGCTTGCATGTCAACTAGACACATTTATATACACATACAGCTTCCATGTATAAGGTCATGAAATGAAACTAATGACACTGAATTTTGAATTACTTCTCCAATAAAAGTTGCACTCTAACACTAAATTAATTTATCTCAACTGTAAGCAATTAACCGAGGCATCAAATAGGTACCCTGGACTCCAGCTACATGAAAGAATGAGATAGAAATCTGCAGAATTCTATTTAGCATTCTATTTACCTAAGATCTCACTCTGTCTCTGGAGAAGCCAATTCCTCTCCACTGTTCAGAGAATGGATGCAACTGTATTACCAAGGCCAGAATTTAGAGACAAACCTTGTAAGTCAGCACCTACAGGAGTAGCGTCTGTTTAGTCAGGAGGGGGCTTTAACATTGAAATGATTAGCTTTATTATTACTTACAGCTTATACATGACTGGTTCAGTCTAGTAGATATACCATTTTTATAAGACACACTTTTATAAGAGTTCCTCTATTGCTAGTAGTGTAAACCAGAAATGAATTTGATTTCGTTTCTATAATGAAAACAAACAAACAAATACAACACCATGAAAAGTTTCTAGAATAGTCTGCCTGGTCAAACAATCAATACCATTTCAGTGTGCTGAGTTGGTTGCACCGTCCCCAGGAATGCCAGTACAAACCCATTAACTGAGACCTTCATTTTGTATACTGCTTTCAAAGGAGCTATTTGCATAAATGGAAATTATAATTCCTGGTTATATGAGAGTGAAGTTCAGTTTGCACATACACATATTTTTATTCAGCACACAGTCACTATTGCACACAGCACTAATACAAAGGAGAAAGGATGAGGACCCCTTTTCTGTTGTACCTCCTAGCAAAAGGTCTCACCACCCTTTAATGATTTTTATGTATACAACAGCAATGCTTAAAGATTTCAACAGAGCCTGGTACCACATTGTGCCATGCTATATCTGTATCAACACACTGTATAATGGCCTCCTCTGTCCCCATGCAGGTAGAACCTGAAATCACCAAGACACAGGAAGACTTTACTGAAAAAAAAACCAACCCTATTATCTTTGTATGATAAATTTGAAAGTGAAATGCCAGCATTTCACTCACACTGAACTTAGTTCATTCTTTGAAGTGATAGTCAGAGAACCTTAATGGCAGTAAGGATTTAGTGATTGACCCAGATTAACACAGAAGACCAGGATTCAAAACAATAAAGCCTTTTCTCCCAGTTTTCACAAGTATACTGAAAGCCTTTATGGAGCTCAAGACTGAAAAGGGTAGTGGGTAATGCAAGGAAGAAATAAATGCTCAAAAAGATTTAATCAGGCCTATGGGCCACCTGTGATGTTTGAAGCTATGCAAGAGATCACTTCTGCTCAACTGACCATGATAATGTGAGGACAGTCCTAAAAAATGGTAGTGGCAATGATGACACAACACTGTCCTAACACTGTATTCAACATAAAATAAATAAATAAATAAAAGATCAGTGAGCAGATAGTTGGCAATGTAACTCACAAATCTTAGCTGCTACTTAATCATTTTGTGAAAGTTTTATTGATATGTCCTACCAGTAGGAATACATACATCATCACTGCAGTATGATGGCCAGTACACAGTAAGTATTACCATGGCTATGTCACATTTTTCTAGATTTTATGTTCTCCTGTGAATAGGAAGCTCCATCTTTCAGCTGCCAACAGGAGTTGTTGTAACAGATTTGATTTTGACATGAAGTGTTACTGAGTAGAGAAGATGATCATTATCTATATTGTACTGCAGTTCACCTTAACTTAATAGAACTTGATTCAGTTGAAGCTCCTGCCAAATTCACTTGTACCAGTAAGTCAGCTTTAGGATTTTGCAGTGGTAGATATAACTCACTTTTAGCCATTTCTTAAGAGAAAAAAATATAGCAGACAAACATTTTTGTATCTGTGCACATATACACTCACAACATTAAGGAAGTTTGTTTGAGACAACAGTATCATACAGAGCAAGAGTCACCATCCCTGGATGTGTTTAAGAGCCGTTTGGATGTGGTGCTCAGAGATATGATTTAGCAAAGGGTTGTTAGAGTGAGGGTACTATGGTTAGGCTGCGGGTGGACTCGATGATCTTTGAGGTCCTTTCCAACTTGAGTAATTCTATGATTCTGTGATGTGTTATTCCTTTTCAAAGTCACTGTAAGCAGGACAAGGTACCTTTCTCCTACTACTCCTGTTCATACTCAGCACAAATTGCCATGCTCCTATGAGCTTAGGGGGAGTCAGCAAAATCCCATACAAGTGCATAAGAATATGCATTCTCTGCACCACTTTAAGCGTGGATAAGAAGTGCCTGCTGAAACTCAAAAATGTACAACTTTTAGCAATTTTCCTCTGATAATCTACATTTTTTAAATGAATACTTATATGTACTATAGACTATCACCTCAGATTTTGAAGAAAAACACACTTTGTAAGGAAGGAAAATATAACTGGTGTGAAATATAAATGAAGATCACATTAAGCCACCCAAGGAGAAAAATCTTACAGTAACAATTTGTTACAACTCCTATATAAATATATATTCCTGTATAAGATACAGCTTCAGTAAATGAAGCAGAAAAGTCTATTCTCCTGGAACTGAACCAAAAAATAATTACCTTCTCATCATTTAAATAAGAAACATACTGTAAGAATTTTGAGAGAGATTCATCAAATTTTTAAATGAGAGGAAGAAAAAGGGAAAGAGAACAAAGGATGGTCCAAAACAGAGTTCTGGGAGCACTGTTTTATCTGTGTGGGATTTCATCTTATATCTCCTACAGAAATCTGGTGTCCCTTGCTTCTTGAATAATTTTAATCTAAGCCTATGATATCTTTCAAAGATGTGGTAAAGAGATAAGAGCTGACGCTTGGAAATCTTTTTCAAGGAGCTTTTTGTGTATCTATTGATACCACAATCTAAAGACTAAAAATGACAGCCAGCATTAACAGTTTTGATTCCCAGAAAAGCTCTGGCAAGATTTTGAAATTACTTTCAGCTACTGCAAGTAGCATGTTTTCTCCAAGATCATCTACATCTTTTCATGCTTCCAGAATTACTTGATACACAGCAGGAACTCACCTAAGATAGGTATTGAATAAATGAACGCACTGTATTTTTCTCTTCTGTCACCCATATGACTACCCAGATCCAAAGTCCTCAGGCAAATACTTAACACAAAGGAGCACACTGAAAGAATAGCCCATTAAATACAACTAATGCAGACTTATTGAAGATTCTTGCACTATAAATAACAGATGGTTTTTGTTGCAGACAGCAATGTAACTGCCTTGTTCTGAAACCTCAATTGTTTATGTTTTGGCTTCCAGGATAAGAAGAAAGGGAGAATCAAGAACTCCCAAACCATCAGAGTGCTCGTAAAATGGCTTGCTTTCAAAGGAATTATTCCCACTAAAAATAAATAAATAAATAAATAAAAATAAAAATTGCTTTTAATAAGCCATGCATTATAGCGTGACTAGTAGTTCACTGAATACTGGTTAGCTGCCCTCTGAATATGTTCTATGGGAAAGCAGAGTTCTACGTATGGAAAAATCAAACTGTAGAACCTTGGTTGGTTTATGTGCTCTCTTCTTAATAGAGATGAAAACCACTGCTTTCTAGACTTCTCTTATAGCATGCAACTATACTTTCACAATTCCCAAATCCACATAAAGGAAAACTTCTAACTTATGCGTTATTTCAATTATCTTTTACTTTGTACAGTGTGGACTTCCTTTTTGTTCTGGAACCAGGCTTAGGAAGAACATCTCAGCCTCACTTATCATACTGGACCATATAGGCTTCAGTTTGGCTGACAGTCAGATTGTGATTTATCTTCTCCTTATGACCAATTCTGCTGAATAAATCACTTTGCTAGCCCTTGCCTCTGTAAAATTTCTGTAGAGTTTTAATTATGAATATTTTCTGGATTAAAACTTAAGCAAAGATCAAAGCAAAATTATTTCTTATAAGTTCAAAGTGAAAAGTTAAAATAAAACAAGTATGGTACTGAGTTCAGGTTGCCTTCTTTATTTGTTCCATAGACAATCATATGAAATGCCAGCAGCAGGAGTGTCTAGCAGATGCTATAAAAATAGCATATATTTTCACTAGCTGGAAAACCAGTGTGCTGTTTCTGTTGTTAGAACTGCTTTACATAGAGATGATGAGTATCTGGAGGGCAAAAGCATATGGAAACCAAGTTCAATATCTCAGTATCTAGGAACAGTTAAAAAAAAAAAAATCAAATATAAACCGGAAAGGCTTAAATAGATTAGCTGCCTCAGCAAACATAACGTCTGTATACTCAGGAGGAGAGCAGCAAAACCCTTGCCTTTTTTCCCATTCATTTGACTTCAACAGAAGAACAAAAATAACCCAAACCTGAAAATGAGGTAAAACCTGAAGCCCTTCCTAGCACTGAAAGTAGGAGCATGTGAAAGATAAAATAAAAACAACGCAAATGCAAGATGAGGTTACAGAGCAGACTTCTGTGTTTAGCTCTGGGAAAGATGAGTGTACTGCTCTTTTTTCCTCTTCCTGTCAGTGTGAATTCCATATTTTGTGTGAAAGCTTTCTTGAGCATCACAAACCTCAGGAATAAATACGTGCTTTGGACACAGAAATACTGATAATTGATAGTAGGAAGTTTGGTCCACAGGAGAGGAGGGATCATTCCCAGAGCAACAACCAAGTTCAGAAAGGAGAGAAACATTAAAAAGCTTCAAGAAGACTGGTACACTTCTGAATTAATGGAGGCTCTCCTAATAAATAAATGTCTGCTTTGAAAATTTTCAAAGATGGGAGGATGGATAAATTCCTTTGACAGTGAATGGGGAGAAGTGAATACAGGCAGAAGGGTATATATATGATCTAATGTAAACTAAAGACTGCACTTACTGCGACTAGATATGAAACAAAAAGAAACAGGAGAGAAAGAAGGAACTACAGTGACAACAGTGCTAAGCATAGCATCAACAAGAAGACTGAAGCACGGCATGTAATAAAATAAAAAAATAAATAAATCCCAAAACCTTGGTAGTGGTGGAGCAACATCACTCAAAATATTGCAGGGAATATAAAATGGATATCCTCAATATCATTGGTGCAGTTAGAACTTTATTCTCTGAAGAAGCAACTATTTCTGTGTTTGTCTTTAGACCGAACATAAAACCTAGTGTGATACACTGAAACCCATGAATGCCACATTGCGGACATACTCCCATGGCAAACGGTCAGTGTCTGTTTTTACACAGACCAATCTGTCCTTCCCTGTGAGGACGCCTTTGGCTTTTCACATGAATAGGGTCTATATTTCCTTCCAAGATACACTGTTACTTCTTTCTCAGAAATAACCGCACCTCCTAAAGTACACAAAGTACTCTTCAGAGATTTCTTTCTCATGGATTAACAGCATGTATTTAATTTCTCTAAGTTAGATATGAAAAGCACAGACACTGGAAATATTTTTAACTTCATCAAAATAGTAATTGTATAATCAACAACTGATTGCATATGAACTTAAGATTGAAGGTACAAATTGTGCTTCTCTTCTCCAGTTTATAGGGAAATAAAAACTGAAAACTACAGCAGTCACGGAAGGGAGTACCTATCCACAGGAAATCTAAGTTGGAATTGTCAGGCATGTGAATTTACCTAATACAAATCTCTGATTCAAAACTTTTGTTTGAGTTAATTCTATGATGGAGACAAACGCAGAAGGACTCAGCAAAGTTTCTTCAGAGACTAACTTACTATCTTGACTGACGTTGACCAAAATTTTGATTAAGCGCTGTTGCATGAAAGGTGAGCAGTATCCTACTCAGTCAGAATACTGGTTCCAGAAATTTGTATGATGATCAGGAAACATCAAGTATTCCCTTTACACAGTAGGAGGCCAAAATTTTCATTATAAATTAGGGAGCTTTTTAACCTTAGTACCAAATAGAGTAAGGAAGAAGCAAAAACAACTCTTCATTGAAAAACAAACATACAAAGAAACAAAACAAGCAAACAAACAAAAACAGTGCTAATTGATGTTTACCTAATAACGAAACTAGAAAAAAAGAAGGAAAATACAAGGTACGTTTTAAGACCTCATGAACACCCAAAACCAAATGAGTTTCTTTTTCCCCCTCATAATTTTCAAAGACATCTCTACATTGCTGTGCCATAGCTCTTGACAATTGGGTGGCACTGGATCCAGCACCAGTACCCTCCCACTCCTCCATCACTACTACCATCACTGAAAGAAACACATATAATGGAATTAGATTCCATGACAGAATTAATACATGATGGCACCCAGCTCCCAATTAACTTTATTCTGCTACAACTGTTCCTCCATATCAAACAGGGCACCTAACAGTTACCTTCTTGGTTTTAACTGTACATGTTCTGTCAAGATTACAGACTTTCTTAAACTGTTTCATTTTGGAAAACTTAGAAGCATAAAATCCTAAGCCACTGATATCAAATTGAATTGTTCAGACACTGTGATAAAAAAAAAAAAAAAAAAAAAAAAAGAACAGAAGAACAAAACAAGAATCTATCACAAAAGACAAATTAAGCAAAAAAGCTATCTTTATCTCCAATTTTTATGAATGTCTTTGTTTTCAACATCAAAGAGTTAATAATAAGCTTAAATAAAAGAGAAAATGAACATGGGAAACGTGCTTTTTCTAGAAGCACAAAGGCAAAATAATGTATATTTTAAAAGATCATTAAGATATATACTCTACAAATAGATAAATATACACACACCTCTGGCATATGCTGCTTTGATATGGATTCAGGGGGAAAATAATCTTGTTTGTATTTCATTGCATGGAGCTGAAGGAGAGGGAAAGGAGCATGTACATCTGGCAAGTAACTTGACTGGTGAGAGTGAAAATTTCATTAAATCAGAAGAAAAAATGTTCTTATTTTATCCTCTTGTTGATTCATCCAAGAATTTCTGTTGCTAGGTAGTATCACATGGATTGAGAAATCATATTTAGTAATGAAAGCCATCTGTATTCATGTTTTAGGTGTGCAGAAAGCCAAGGATGTTAGGCCACTTCTTATAGTCAGAGATGCTTGAGAGACTTGCTCTTCCCCTTGTGAAAATAAATCACAGTTAAATGGTTCCTCAATGTGCTACTTGCAAATTGCTTCTGAAATCCCATTCAGATTATGGGAAATCGTAGGAGTATAAAAATGATTGCACTGGATTGGATCAAAGGTCCATCTCACCAGTGTCCAGCCTCTGACAAGGACAAGCAAAAAATGTCTAGGAAATGAGTATAAGAACAGATCAAATACAAAGCAATTATACTTCCTGCACTCTCTCCAGCTTTTATAACCTCTGGGGCTTAAACCTATGTTGAAACCATCAGCTGTTATAGGATTTGATTCCATTAATTTGTCTCAAAATCAAAAAAAGTACCTTCTTGGATTTTTTTCCTCCCAATTTGAGTACCCACTCATTTTCTTGTAGTGAAAGAAGTAAAATAGTGTTCCCCTATTTAACTTCTCACACCTTCTGTGATTCTTGTAACTTTGTCTTAAGACTTCACCTCTGTCATCTCATTTTCAAGCTGAAGATCATTATCCTATTATATACCTTTTCTCAGTTTAGTGCATCTTTTTTTTTAAAAAAAGCTAACTCATTTGAATGCAATATTCAACACATAGATGTGATGGGTGTATATGGTAAAACAGGAAATTTTCACCTGTGCTTAACAATCATCTCTAATTATTTTTAACACAATTTGCCTTCTTTTTCAGTAAGCAATGAAGAGACATGATAGAGAATATCTAAAGTGACTGAAAAAAAAACTGATGATAGTTTATTCAAAGCCAATGTTTATAT